>UFQX01001002.1:101659-125116 GCA_900497675.1 Arapaima gigas
CCCCCCCCCCCCCCCCAGGTACACTACTAGTATGACAGAACAATGGCTGAACACTGTATACATTTCTAACAAAATACCTGAAATGAATAAACGGTGAGAAAGCAAACTGTATAATAAGAAAATTCCTAAGCTAGTAACTTGTGCTATGACTCCATCTTCCCGATCTCAGGTGTGACCCATGTTTACTTCACATTGCCCTCTAGTTCCTACCAGTCTACACTCCATCTGCAGATGAGAAAACAAACCCCACCCTGTATGCAGACAATGTCCAGAAGCTCATGGCAAGGTGAGTCAGATGTTCAGACACCTAAAGCTGGTTACACTTGGTTGGGGGGGGGGGGTGTCACTCTTGCCATCTTGCTTTGGTCAGGGCAGTGCACTACATGGCCAATGTTGGCCTCCCACCATGTAAGCAATGGTGGTTACAGGTATTACTTTCCATCTGAAGAACCTGGGTTCAATTTCTACCTCCTGCTGTGCTGGCCTTGATCAAGCTACTTCCTTGAATTTGTACCATAAAAAATAACCCAGCTGTGTTTATATAAAAAAAAAAAAAAAAAAATTGAAAGCTGATGAATGCAGTTAGTAAGTGTGAGACTATGCTAATGAGCTACTTGTGATTGACTGGTCTTTAGGAGGTTGGGGGTCCCTGCCACAGACTATGTGATGGAGGGCAAGCTGCCGGTCTGGAAGTTGGGGTGTCTGAGTCTGCCTGTGGAGCCTCCTGCCAGAGATGCCCTGACCCTTTTACAGAGTGCAGGGTGTGTGTGTGTGCATGCTGTATGTTATAATGGGGTACAGTAATCAATATCTGAATACACACCTGGTGAAACTGGCTGCCAAAATAACACAGGAAGGCTGAGAAATTAGACTTTTTTTTGACAAGTATACTCAGTATTGATTGGAATATGTTGTCACTTTAATCCACCTTAAAGGTGTCAATTAATGTTTATGGTAGTGCATCACGGACTCCTGCACAGCAATGTAACATACACAGTATGCGTGAGTGACTTAGTTTCCCCAATTCACCTGAAACGCATGGTTGGACTGTAGCAAGAGGTGTGTGTATTAAGTCCACATGAATAAAATATTCCCCTCAGCGCGTCAGATGTCGACATTTTGCTGAGAAGGATGATTGACAGGTGCCACCCAGGCCAGGAAGCCAGCATCGGTGCGGAGGAGCTCAGCTCCATGTTGCAGCTAAAGGACACGAAGACTGCAGTGGACATCTGCAGGCTCTATTCCAAGGTACTGCATGGTATGAGAATAGTGCCTTCTGCAGGTGTGTGGTCAGCATGGAACTGGTCTCATTCATACCTGGGTTTGTGCTGACTGTGCTCTGGAATCAAATTTGGCCTCCAAAAGGAAGAAAGTGACAATGTTGCAGTTCTAGCCTGTGTGTGTGTGTGTGTGTGTGTGTGTGTGTGTGTGTGTGTGTGTGTGTGTGTGTGTGTGTGTGTTCTAGGATGAGCAGGTGGATCTCCGACAGCTGGTACTGAGCGTAGCGGCCGTCTCTGGTGTCTGGAACCTGGACTCCCTCATTCATACATCCTTCAATGTGAGTACTGCTCCCTCCCTCCTGCACACCAGAACCAGAGGTGCTGGGCTGTCAGTGCAGGTCACTGACTGACTGACTGACTTGCTTTTCACAGTCCAAGTACTTTTCAAATAAAAAACTCCCAATTTTGTTTTGAAATGGAACAGCTAAAATATAGCTATACTGGATAACAGTGAGCTGTGTGTTTGTCCAACCTCTGCTGTTCTGCAGCTCTTTGACAGGGGCAATAAGGGCAGCTTGACTGAAAAGGAGATGAGTGACCTCCTGACAGCGCTGGTGGGCTTCTCTCAGCGCAACATCTCTGCACTGTACTCAGAGGTGGCTAACGGTCAACAACCCACACAAGGTGATCACTGGTGTCTGTTTTATTACCCAGCTTCTCCTGACAGTTCCTTCTTGTCAGTCCTTGATACATGGTGCCTATAAATGAATACACGAGTTGCAGCAGGTGATGATGCTGTGATATTGATGATTAGACTGCTTTAGCCAAGGTGAGACGTATAAACAAGGACAGGTGAACTCTTGACTTAAGCTTCACAAAAGTTAGAAACCTAGTCTGAGTCTGTTGGTGAAAGTGGAAGCAGTTTGAGTGTGCAACATGGTCATTGGAAACTGGTGGTTACTCATCTCTTCTGTTTCTGGTATGAAGAACTTACTCCTCTACTTTTACCAGGTGGATTCTACAAATACTTTGTTCTGGGCAATTGCTGAACACTGGCTAGAAGAAACAAAACCCCTTTTAACTGTCAGCTCCTAGTAGTAGCAGATGTATAAATCAAAAATCCCACAATTTCAAATCATGTCTGTCAGGAAGAAATGTACACTACCTACGGAAAGTCATACCAGCCTGGGAGATGAGGTTGGTTGGGGGTGCGACTAGCACTCAAATATGCTATTTGTCCAGTATGGACCTCATATTTAGTCTTAAATCCATTATGATTCAATGTTTTTAATTGGGTTTACTAGAAAATACTCTAATATCAAAGTGAAAAGCCATTTATACAAGTCAGTGCATAAATATTTACCCTCTACTATTGCACATCTACATGAGGTCTGGTGCAACTGATTTACTGTAGTTACACAGGGCTGCTGTAGCTAAAGACTTTACTGGTGCCCTCACAGAGGACCTAGAGACCTTGCTGACAGAGCATCCCTCGTACCAGAGGCTGACGGCAGACTACCTCAACACCTGCAGAACCAAACGGCTCTCTGCCAACGCCAAGATGGGAAGCCATACCAGTGACAACGGAGCAGCTGTTCAGCACAAGAAGGATAACTGAAAGAAGCGGGAATCTGTGTTGTAAGGAGTTTTTAATTTGGGTACCAATGGATTCAGGTGGACTTGGTGGCCGCACTGGCAACACTGTGTGTGCGCGTGCAAAACTCAGGAAAAATGTATGAATGAAGGCTTACAGTATATGGTAAAGGTATGAAAACTCTTACCCACCTGTTCTCCCATAAATACTGTAAGATTTGAGTCTTTGACTTTTATTTAACAATTTTAAATATGAATAGTGAGAATGTGCATATTCAGTTTTACACAGAGAATAAAATGTTTTTCTACAAATGTTAAATAAACAGAATCTACCTCCTTTATATTCTCAGTGTTGTTTTAAATCTAATTCTTCACTGTATGTACAGTGATGGAAACGACCTTTTGTCAGCTGTTACAGGGCTGTTAGTGGCAGATGCACGAGAAACAATGTTCTCCACAGAGAGAGGGCTCCTCCCTGCTGATCACTAGCTTGGACAGTAGATGTGATGTAGGTGCATGGGGAAAAAATTCCACCCTCCTCAGGTCTCTCCCCCCAGTCTCTGATCTTGACCAAGTATTCATTCTTTGGTTGGTTTGTGCTACAGGTTTCTCTTCTGGGCAGGGGAGAGCAAGAAGTGGAATAGGACTTTGGACCAGTGGTAGAAGAACAGGTTCTTTGCTGTTGGTATCTGTCATCAGGACATGGGTCTTGCCATTCCTAAGCACTCCTTGATTCTTGGATCAGGTGTTGAAGTGAATGGGGGTTGGGGGCACTTCCTCCTCCAGCTTCTGCATGTCATGTCGTTTGTTTGTTTGTTTGTTTGTTTGTTTGTTTGTTTGTTTGTGTTTGGGGGGAGGGGGGGCTTAGGGCTTAGTGGAGTTGGCAAGTCTGCGTATCAATGCATGGAAGTTCAGGAATGTAATCACAGTACCACCCACCCTATCAGCGGTCTCATCCATCCTCACTACTCTGGCCACACTCCTCATCTACAAAGCACCATTGTCCAACTTACACTAGTAAATGTGGAAGCAAGATTCCTGTCTCAGTATGCCTTCTCTTTTAGAGCTGAGGTGCATGGATGTGCAGGCCTTTTATTCAGGGGTCTAAGATTAGACCATACACACTGGATATCAAGATTAAATTATAACTGATCCCACTCTTCCCATAGATGGGGGTTTCTCTGCCCTGTGTGTTTGTTTCATCTGTCTAGAAGCTCAAAAGCCTCATCATATTGGGTAGAGGAACATTACAACACAGAAGTGTATAAGTGGGGGTTATGGTGTACCACTGAGACATAGAACCAAACTCATAATTCAGTGTCTTCATCAAAAGCAAAGTAAGTTAACTTGGTATGGAAAACAGACTTTTTAAAAAGGTGAATTTTCTGCAACATGCAGAGTAAACACTTCCCTTGGCAGCATTCCTGGGCAGTGATTTGGAAAGGCATACGCTGGGAGTACATTCTGGAAAAGGCAGTTTCTCACTGGAACCCCCAAAGGAACTCGATACCAACCTACGCCAGCAGTATAGCAGAAGTTAGCTGGATGTGTAAAAGGGGGGCAGTCTCTCCATCCTGCCCAGATGGGACACATTTGAAAAGCATTGTGGGAGCTATAGTGCTGACAGTATGAAGGATGTCTGTACTGCAGACTGTAGTCTAGCTGACGGGCCTGATTTGCACCAAAAATATGAGAGGAGTAGCTTCCCTCAGCCATGGCAAAGTCCACCGACGCAGCATGCACGGTGTCAACGCCACACAAGAAGGGTTGATATGCAGTTTTCAACCTAACGCTCTGAGACCAGAGTGGTGCCGTGGCCTTGGCCTGGGGGAGCTCAGCAGGAGGAGAGGTGCTGACAGTGGGGTCCTGATCCTCTGCCAGAGGTGTGTGCAGGTGTTCCAAAGCATCTGGCGATGAGGACAGTATGAAGGACACAAACTCCATGTCAATGAAGGCTTCAACCTGGGAGAAGAATCACGATGGGGGGGGGGGGTAAAAAGATTACTCTTTTAATTACTCTATTTAATTAATTAGTTGCTACAATTTATCATTTACTTTATTCATCTAGCAGAGGCTTTTCCTCAGAGGACTAAATGGAGTGCATTTCACCAATAGGTGGAAAGAGACAGACACACAGTTCCCATGAAGTTTATGGAGCCAACAGGAAATCAGGACAAAAGTGGGTCTGAAAGATCTGTTCTGACCCCCTGATTGAATGTTAAAAGGGATTCAGCAGCTCTGAGTGGGACAGGGAGCTCATTCCACCACCGTGGAGCCAGAACAAGGAATCTCAGGCCTTTTGACTGTGGACCCTTTGTGTATGGGAACACCAAGTTCACCATATAGTTTATTCCGTAGCTCCATCCCAGTGGGTGATTTCTGATCCTTTAAAGCTGCCTGGAGTAAATTGATACCAAACTGTCTGATTTTCGCAAATATATAACAAAATTACAGCTTCATTGTTTTCCATTTGCAATTCAAATGATCATCTGTTTTATGTCCCCACATAATGAATAATTCATTTTTGCCCTGGATTATAACATATAAATAACATTTTCATAACTTAAATGCAGATGTTTTCATTTTTGTTTTATTTTTCCAATTTGACTGTTCACATGGCTACAAAGTACAATCCCAAAGAGGACTGGACCTCTTGGTGATTCTGGTTTTGGGACCAGAATCAGAAATGCCTGCTTCCAAGGACCCAGATTATGTAGCCTGGGGCCCAGTGTGTGTTTTTAGATTGCAAAAGAAAACGTGTTATCTCAATCTTTGTCACACACAATAAAAGGGAAACTGGTAGTGCACCATAAAATTCATATTGCCAGTGTGCACTAAACACAAAGGGGTAATTTGGCAGAAATGTCTTTGTCTCTTGTTGTACGTAGGGGGGTCAAGTCTTATTGTAGATAGAAAGGGAGTCATGGCAACCTTGTTTGTTTGCTGTAACCAGGTGTAGGTTATCATGGTAACCAGCAGTATCCAGTCTTGTCAACGTTTTCCAGTCTTCAGTGAATAAAAACTGATGTAGTTCTGTCTATAATTTTTCAATATCCTGCCCATAATGTAGTGACAAGGAACTTTTAAAAAATGTGCATCGTATCAGTGTTTGAAATTGTTTCTCATAATTACTTTTTGTTTACCCTAAAAACACAATTTTTAGCACCTTATTTTTTTTTAAAAATGTTTTGACTGAAAAATAGCATTTGTAACATTTCATCAAGTCATTTTAAGTTACTGTGACTATTAGAACAATAATATAGTTGATGGAACCATTTGAGGTCTTGAAATTTTCCTAAGTCATAATTTTGCTCTGTTCACCTTTCAAGGTTAAATTTAGGCCATCTTCAAGAACTCTTTACACAGCACCCAGAAGATGAGCCCTAAGCAGAGAATAATACCAAGTTTACCACATTTACCATCTCTATAGAGGTAAACTGTCCCAAGACTTGATTCAGAATTTCCGTGGCTGAATCCTCATCCTCTTTGGCAGCTTCTGAGCCCAGAGTTTCCATGGCCTCGACATCCTCCTGGGACAGATGTGTTTCTGAGCCACAAGTGCCCTTCCTGCTCAACTCAACTTTGTGGCGCATTGGTCAGGTTCTGCAACACAAACGTCTTATTTTCACACCATTATTTCTGTGTGACCTTTTAGCTGACCAGTGATCTTTCCCAGGCATCTACCTTTTCCACACTGAAGCCCTATGTGTTTCAGTAAGAGTGTAACTGCTCTTGACACTGATACTGAAAAGCAACCTTAGAGAGACCACCAGCAAGTACAAAGAGCTGCAGGAATCAATAAATTAATAAATATAAGTATACTTCAGTAAGAATACTCTGTCCAGTGAAGAATGATAGGAGTGTAAATCAGTCATTTGACTACCATACAAAATTAAAGTTACCTGCAGAGAAAACGTCAGTGACTTCTTCATGTCCCGCCATTAACTGCCAGTAAGAGCCCTTCAGCCGAACAAGAGAAACAAAGCATGTGTTTATTGAACAAACTGGACAACAGTCAGGACTAAACATAAATTTGTGAAGCCATAGTATTTTTATAGTGAATTATTTTCAATGATTTAAAATTTTGATGCAATTTAAACTTAATTATAATAATGTTGACACTTCAATGGAATTGCACGTATTGAGCTAGTAATTATTTTTGCAGCAACGGGGGGGGGGTTGAAAACCAAGTGCCTTTGTTACAAATTGGCAGCGCTAACCACTGCGCCACCTATCGCTTCCCTCGACTTACTTTTTCTCAGGGTTCAAATACATAATCCAAGTATAACTGCATCTTTGGATCAACTCATGCGATGCTTACTGTCTCAATCAGATTGAAATGAGCAAATCTTCTCAAATAATTTTAGCATCAACCTATAAATAAAACTATTCAATACATTTATAGTTGAGTACTGTGTGTACATACGTATAACTATATAATAATATTAATTATGATACATAAGCATTTGTAAGTTTTTGTAATATTGCTACAGGTTACAGTTTATTTTCATGCACAATTTACAAAAAGAGAAATAAAGACATTTAGCATCTCGGGCTGTACCGACTCCAAAACATACCTGATAATTCAAACTTTCTGTTTTGTATATTCATTTTCTTGCAAATTGTTATTATCTGCCAGGTATTCTGTTAGTTTTAAATTATAAAACGAATAAATGTTCTTTCGAATTCTGCAATAATATTTTTATATAAAAGGAGGCCATTTATAATTTAGCGAAGCCGAGGTGCGTCGAATCTATGTTTCCAAGTTAGTAACACGTGAACAACTTGCTGCAGGTGAGGAGAACCACCGGAGTCTTTGGAACGCAAAGTTCGAACTAAGGTTCCCATCATGCACCAGGAAGTCGGCGATTTGCATAACGGAAGTGTAGACCGTTGTTCCTTCACGCGGCGATAGAGCTCCACGTGTGGAGGTCTTTCAGTGTTTGTGCGGTGTGTAGCTCTCTATTCGGCTGATTTCGCCATTGCTTCTGTGGTGTAAAGGGTTTGCAAAAAGCCAGATTTTTATATAGTTAGGCATCGCTGTCTGCCTGAAGTCACCTACCTGAATCTTTCCCGAATACTATATATTTCGGCCGCCATGTTTCTGCAGTTCTACTTGAACGAAAACGGAGAGAGAGTTTACACGCTAAAGGTACAGTTTGGTCCTACTCTTCATTTACGCACATACGTTCCATTGTAGCCACGCATCTCGTCGTTTACCATAGGTAATGCTGTATTAATGTAAAAGCTGTAGTTTACGCGATCGGGCTGTTTTTTGTAGTCAGATTTACAGTTTTTATTTTTGTATTGCAAGAAGTCTACTTTAGATTTGATAAAAGCCAGTAAATGTTACCCGACCGGTGTATTTTAAACAACTTTTCGTGTTAAGACAACTAGCAGTGGATCTAAAATGGTATTGATGTGCTGTAGCATCCACTGTGGACTGTGGGTCCATTTCATGTTGTATGTCAGACACGCACAGCAAGCTGATTTATTTGTTAACCAGGTGACCTTATGCAGTGATAGCAGCTTGATCATCGTGACAATAGTTAAAATACTAGTCTAACAATAAAACAACCAGTAAATGGAATCTGCCACCAATGCTGTATTTGGATGGGTGGTGATTAGGCAAAAGGGGGGGGGGGTCAGTTGTAAAGAAATGATTGTGTTTGTGGGAAATTAAAAAAATAAATAAATAATAAACTTCTGCAAGGCTGCTGTCTGTCAGCACCAGAAGTTATACTTAATACAACGGAAGCATCTCTCCATCCTGGTCAGGGTCACAGTGGTCTGGAGCTTTTCTTGGAATTACTGGGTGCCAGGCCTGGAGATTATCCTGGAGGCCAATCCACAGCAGGGTAGCAGTTTTTTGTAAAATTTCAAATGTGGCTTTAAAACTGTCTTTGCAGAAGTGCGATCCTTCGGGTCGACCCACGACTTCAGCGCATCCTGCCCGCTTTTCCCCCGATGACAAGTTCTCCAGGCACAGAGTGACAGTGAAGAAGCGCTTCGGACTTCTGCTCACCCAGCAACCTAGGCCGGTGCTGTGATGCCTGCTGTGGCTGAATGATGGCGGAGTCCCCATCCTTTGACCAGCCCCCGACCCTGGCTCTTGTTCCGAGCTCGACACCTTTCTTTATTCTGACAAGTGGACAAGCAACAAGATTGTGAAGAATGGGACTTTTTAGAACCCAGAGGTTATGATTTTAGTCATGTTAACAGTTATTCCTCATGTTGTGGCTTCCATTTAAAATGTGTGTTTCCTAAACTGTCCTTGAAATAAAAATCCTCTGTTTCTAAATGAGCAAGCTAAGGCCTATGAGTTATGAGTACTGAGTGTGTGATGGAAGCAGCTGTGTTACTGCTTACGCACAGCTGTATAATAGTTGTATAAATGTTCAGTTGTGACAGCTGACTTGAAATGTTAATTATGATCTTGACAGAATCGCTGTGGTGTTTAAACACAGAGACATTTGAAATAATTTATTCAAATTAGTATGTATTTGACCTTGGTTTTTTAACTTGCTTTTCGCAAACTGACGTAAGACAGTGGGTTGCGTAGTGGTTAGAAGGACCCAGGTTTAAATCCCACCTCCTGCTGTAGTACCCTTGAGAAATGTACTCACCCACATGATACAGGAATATTTACCCAGCTGTATAAATAGGTAAATAATCGATTTGCTTTTTAGAAAATACTCAGCTAAAAAATACAAAAACCCTGAAAACCACATCTTTTCGGGAATACACTTTGGTAGATGAAATATTAGAGGACACCAATCTCTTAGTAGTGAACAAAGGCTAATTGCCGCGATACTACGCTAACCGTGGTGCACTTGCACCATGTATTTTCAGTGCGCATGCGCCTGACCGAAAACAAGGGGAAAGAAGAGGAACTGCATTTGGGGCGGGGGCGCGCACGCAGTCTCCGTCTCGTGCAAAGTGCACGTCAGGCGAGCGCTGGCCGGGAAAAGGTGCCTCTTATGATTTACTGCAGTTCCGCGAGCGCCACAGAAATTCAGGTACGCGGACTCAGGTCAGCAGGTAAACAGACACTCTTACTCGTTTTTACGCGTTGTTTTTTATACGTGTAACCAACGGCTAAACAGCTGTGCGCGAGAGTTGTCATAGTTCGTGAAACGCAGTGAGGAGCTCGGGAGACAATGTGAAACTATTCACACGGCCAGCTCAGCGGTGAAGGGCGAAAAACGTTACATCCCTTCATATAAAATGAATGTGGTTGATATGCTGTGTTTGTTGAAGGATAATTCAATTTTGCTCGGAAGGTGATGGCGGGTTTGGCGCCGAACAGCGGCCGGCGTGGCGCGCGCGCGCTCACTTACCTGCGCTGAGCACAAGGACCGTGTGTGGTCGGCGCAGGTAATACCTGTTAACGTGATTATTATTGACATTATGGAGGCCGGCGGGTGTGGGACACTGCGGCACGTCCTCCGCTACAGTGACACACAGCAGACATTCTGTCGTCCTGCGCCACAGTGTCATGCTGGTAGCTCTCAGCCGTCTTACTTGGTCTTGCTACTGCAGCTGCGTGTGTGTGAGGTTCGAGCAGGAGGTGCTATGGTGTTTAGCGTCGGGACACTACACTGAAGGTCATGGGTTCAGATCCCTTCTCCCTGAGCTGCTGCGTTTCTCTCTTACCGAGATACCTACAGCGAAATGCCTCACTAAGACTTACACAACTGTTTAAGCGAGTGAATACCTGTGGTGCAGTGTGTGTAACAGAGTAAGGTCACAAACCTAACTATAATCCAATAATAAGGTGGAATGTGCCCAGCAGTACTAGTGCTTGGGTGTCTCCAGCAGGTGGCCTAGTGGTTAAAGGCATAGACTCCAGAGTCATGTGAAGATTCAGACTCCCTGTGCTAGTAGCCTTCAGAAGGGTAACTTTCTTGAACTGGTGAAAATAGTGTATGCCACTTTAGTGCGAGTCAGCTGAACAACACTAATAATAATACAGATTGTCCTCATTTACAACGAGGTTAGGGACCGATGATAAGGTTGTAAGTCAAACTGTATTCATGACAGTGATTATTACTTTTTATTCTCTTGAAACATTTTTCAATGATTTGTTTTTTTTTAAACCTTTTTGTTATTATTTCTGGCCACAGTATAGTATATTATCCATAGCATTATTAAATTATTAAGTACTGTATTGTTTACCAAAGTTTATTTTTAAAACATGAACTAGATTTAAATACTTTTAAATACTTCAGTTTTCTGTGCCATATAACAGTAGTAAGCAGAAATGACTGGTAGAGCATTTCTAACCACATAAACCCTCAAAACTTGGTGTTCCCCTTATCTCGACAGCTGGTCCATCATTAAGTCAATTGAGTGCCAGTCTTCAGTCAGTAGTGCAACTGGCACAGAAGTGGTTCTATGGAGGATATGACGGCAGTCAAGGTAAGATGTTTACCGTTCATGAGATTAATGTCTGCGCGTGGCGCCAGTTGGTTTGTGATACTGTGGAGCTGGGTTAGGATATAGTATGTTACGGCACGTAAGGCGAGAGGGGTGCTTGTGCAGGGCTTTTGCTGCGAGTTCAATTCTGTGAGATAAACAATAAAGGAAGAATGTGTGCTGAATTATCTGTGAGTGATATAACGGTGAGAACAAAAAATATGCTGCCATTGTGCCATAGCGCACAGTTTCGTACAGCATTCCTCGTACAATACACTCATTATGCTACAATGTCACACATTCATACTACGCAGGTACACATGTCCAGTGTTTTAATGGATTATAACATTTTTCATCTGCACTACAAGCTATAAGCACTCAGTCATGTATAGTACTGTATATGTTTTCATGCAGCTGTCAGCAGACTGTCGTTATCCTACGACAATGTACGTTTACTGTACCGTATCCTATATTGTGCATTAAGATGTTGGTGTTTACATGTTTTAATCAGCTACAAGATGCTTATTTACCCACCAGAATTCCTGAAGATCATTAAAAAGTTTTTTTTGGGGGGGGGTAATTTTCATCCATTTCATTTTTATAAATTGTTGTTAATATTTATTTATTACTTGAGTATAATAAGTGCAGTCCGTTTATATGTCAAGTATGTTGTAAGTTCATGACAGTCTGTTCCATCTATTCATCCATTCTTTCTTTCTCACTGACTGCTGTATCCTAATCAGGGGCCATGGGGCTCCTATCTCACAGCACCTGTGATGTTTGGAATTTCTCTGTCCACGAGGAGTTTGGATGTTGTCCTGTCTGTGTGTTTCCTCCTGCCATACAAAGACTTGTTTCAAGTTAATTGTTTACACTTGCTTGCTCTAAGTGTGTGAATACTAATACTACTACTACTACTACTACTAATTATAATAATAATAATAATAATAATAATAGCGTATTGTTATGCATTATGCTGCATGTGACCAAAAGATTATCAGGGAAGGGTGGGGATGTATCCTTCCTTACATCTAAAGCAGCCCAATGACCCCCAGTACTATTGGGTAACTCCCCTGAATCGTGTACATGCAGTAAACACTCTTAGTAGTGTAACTAATGAGGGATGCTGTGGTATCACAAGTTGTGCTTGTTATGGATGTTCAGCTGTAATAGCTGTGCTTTTGTAGCTGTGGAATTTACAATTATGGAATTGTGTCGTGGAACAGTAATGTTGGAATCGGTTTAATAAGCGCTACTGTATACATTCCATGTACATTTCACCTTTTTCTATCTCATTTTCTCTCCCAACACACACACGCATGAATCCAGCATCCTGAATAGCTTTTCACTGTGCTGACCTGCCCTAAAATAGTGTACAGTACTATGCTTATTACATCACAGGGGGCATTTAAACATTCCAGCATTCTTTTTTGTGGTCAAAGTAGAAGATCCCTGAATATCAGTTTCCCACTTGCATAACATAAAGTACAGTTTATGAGGAGCCTAAGTATTCTGTTGTATATTCTATTAATTATATGTTCATTTCCAAAATTGGGAAGATCATTATAATAAATGTTATACAAGTGAAGCCACTGGCAGAGTTACAACACATAGTTAATTTGCAAGTGAGCCATTAAGAAAGTAAAAGTTAATGGTTTTTATTCAAACAGACCCATTTGTTTAGCTAGTTGGAGGTCTCATTCAGCTGCAATTAGTTTAAACGAGAACTGGAGGATCTGCAACATTGAGTAAAGCCCTGTCCAGTGAAGAGCGGTAGGAATGTAAAGAATTTTCACTTTATTCATCACGATGGGAAACTTGCATCCGTGTGCAGCCATCTTACTGCAGACAGCATCACGTTAGCCTGAGAATAGCCGCGCAACCAAACCGAACATACTCCAGTCACACACAGGGAAGCAGGAGCGATGGCGTCGGTCCGCTTCACTGTGACGCCCACCAAAGCGGAGGACGTCCCTGGCCTGTCAGACACGTCACCAGATGTCAGCTCTAGATCGAGCGGCCGCGTGCGCTTTGGGTCCCGGGAGAGTGTCAACCGCAGCGAGCCGCCGAGTGAGGCCCTCACTGCCTCTGCTGGGACTATGGGGGCTGACACACCAGACCGCATTAACAACGAGCAAGGTGAGCGCAAGAGCTGAGGGGACCCTGGCAAATGTTCACTGGTGGAACCCAGGGCTCAGCCTTTTTTCATGGCCAGTGTGCATAATTCCATATTAAAGTTGTTTAACGTGTGTTTGGATTATATGTCAAGAAACATGTACTGTGTACACAAGTAATGTATCAGTAAGTACTTGGAAATGTGGTACAGACACAGTAACAGGAAATGAGAGAAGAGAGCAAGTGAGAGTGAAAAGAGTTTCCCAATAAACGGTTAAAATACCTGCTGCAGCTCAGCCTCTTTGACAATGTTTTGACAAGGAGATATTGGAGAGTGCCGGGAGGAGGAACATTGACCGCACAGAGGGACAAAGACGTAGTGTTGCGTGGGCTCTAAAGCCTGTCTGACACCCCAACAAAGGATTGTGTCATGCTGAGGGTGAATGAACGTGGTGGGTGGCCTGCCGAGGCGGAGTGTGACGCCACTGCGATCGCAGCTCTGCATTCCTGTGCTCTCTGAATCTTCCCAGTTATCCTGGTGTGTGACGCAGTACAGATCACTGACCTTAAACGCTGACAGTAGTTCCGCAGGTTCAACGTGGAATCCGAGACACCCACCCAAAAGGTGGAGCATAACAGCCCGAATTGCTTTGGTGAAAGAATGTTTTTCCTAAAATAAATGTACAGATGCAGGTTGTTATTCAGCATGAACTTCAGCAGTTGCCAGCAGGGTGTGCAGTGGTGGAGGAAGTGCCATTTGGACTGCAGATTTAAACCGCTTTCAGAAAAGTGATTTTGGATACAGCATACAGATGGGTTTGGCAAAGTTCTCAAAGTATTTTGGTAAATGTACAACTGTGTTTGACAGTTGACTAAGCTGGGAACTGCAGGGGTCATTTCAGATAAGACTTTGTGTTCAGCAAATCAAAAATTGTGCCAGACTAAATGTCCCATACAGCAGAATTCAGATCAAACATGCCTTGCTGGTGTGGTTTTTATTTCGCATGTAAAGTATATCTTCTCCCGATGTGACACAAATCACAATTCTGAAGATTGGTTTAAATAAACAAATTAGTACACATTACATACTGTTTAAAAAATGCTGCCTTCTCATGATGTGATTACTTTTATTTAAAGGAATTGTGGTAAATCGTGAATACGTGTGTAAAATCTGTGGTGCAGTGTAAATGATATTAAACTGTAACAACCTGAGACAATTTTCAGGTGTCTCTTGTCCTCATGCTGTTCTACAACTCTATCCCTAACCCCCTGCAGATGGTCATGGCAAACTGTCCAGTGTTTACATCAACAACTCGCATGCTGTGGACGATGATGACTTCTATGATCGCAACTTGGCTTTGTTCGAGGTTAGTGTAGCGCCTTTGTTTGTCCAATGCTAACGTGGTGGATTTGTTAACTGTTTATATGTGTGCTGTACTAGACATCTCTCTCTCCCTCTCCCTCTCCCAGGAAGAAATGGACACTCGGCCCAAAGTGTCCTTGCTCCTTAATCGACTGGTTAACTACACCAATCTGACTCAGGGGGCTAAAGAGCACGAGGAGGCAGAGAGCATTGGCGAGAGGAGAAAGGCCAGCAAGGTTGTTGTTCTGCCGTGTTCCCCCCCTTCCCCTGCAGTGAATCAAAATCCCACCCCTAAACGTCCTTAGCTCCTCTGACACCCTTTGTCTCCTTCTAGTCTCCCCAGATGGGCACGTTCATGGGTGTCTACCTGCCGTGTCTGCAGAATATTTTCGGAGTGATTCTGTTCCTGCGGCTAACCTGGGTGGTGGGAACGGCGGGGATCTTGCAGGCACTGTGCATTGTCTTCATTTGCTGCAGCTGCGTGAGTGTCATAACTGTTACTGAGAGCCTGTCGCCCTAGCAATGTTTTTAAAAAAAAAAAAAGATTTTTCATTGCTTGTATTAGGCGTGTCATCTGTGGCACAGCATTGCAGGATGGTGCAAACTGACTACATCTGTCGCTGAAACTAAAGCATACTTACAGTTTTTCACAAGGTGAATTTGCACATTCAGTACTACTAATCATGATATAGTGACACGTTTATATACATAAGCAACAATGAATGAGTTTTGAAATATTTGTTTTTCTTTCTTAATAATGGTGTGGCCATTTCTGTGATAAAATGACCCAACAAATGGCCAGGATACATTAATGAACTGCCCAGCCCTAGTGTAGGTCAGCTGCAGCTACACACACCTGGCACGCAGCGGCCTGAGCTCGCACTCCTCCGTGCACCTCTGCCAGAGTGTACTGTTTGCATTTCTGTGCAGAATGAATGTGCAACCTCCCTTTGAACACACAGAAACATGCAGCTTGTCATCAGTCATTCTATCACATCAGAACCACCCTTCCCTTTTTGTCTTTCGTTTCAGACTATGCTGACGGCTATCTCCATGAGTGCAATAGCGACAAATGGTGTGGTGCCTGGTGTGTATTTTCTTCCTCTCTCTTTTCTAACCCAAATGTTCCAGTGCACATGGAGCTTTTCTTTTATTCTGTCTGACTCTTTCTGTTTAGCCATGTGCTGGCAGATCAAACCCCCAGAACGCACTCCTTTGTGGCTGTGTTTGTATATAACAAAGCTCGGCTGTGTGCTTATACCACCATGTGTATATTAACACCAAACGATGTTATCCAAAGCACTCCGTTTCACACTATATTTCTTGTTTTTGTACATTTACTAATATATTGTGTCACTATACAACACTATGTATCAGTGCGTTTAGCTGAACTGGTAGTGTCTACAGGTGGTACGTGGACACAGATTCCCAGCCTGTAGGTGCTGCAACAATGCTGTTATGCCACATTAGCTCTGGCACAGGCTGCGTGTGTGTTACAAACACTGCACCACTGTCAAACTGTAGAGTCTTTTTCATTTGCTGTCTCATGTAATGACACTAACGTCCATCTTTCTCTTTTTTCCACCCCTCTCCCCTGAACCTTCTACCCTGTTATACCACTTTGATCCATCTTCCTTTATCACTGAACCTTTTCTGTATAACCATCCTTTGTCCCCCATGTCCCTCCCTTCTCTATCTGACCCCACCTCTCTGTCTGTCCAGCGGGGGGTTCCTACTTCATGATCTCTCGTTCCTTGGGCCCAGAGTTTGGGGGGGCAGTGGGGCTCTGCTTCTACCTGGGCACCACCTTCGCTGGTTCTATGTACATCCTGGGTGCCATCGAAATCCTTCTGGTGGGAGAGCCTTCGTCTGCACCATCATCATCAACATCGCCACAATCACGTTTGCCATCTGACTGATCTTTCTGCTGTTAGAATTCAGCTCTTGCACTCTGTCTTCATGCACTTGGACTCTTTAATAAGCTCTCTAGCTGTGTGTGCATGTGCGTGCATGTGTGTGTGCGCGCGCACTCCTGTGCTTGTGTGTATGCATCTGTCCCCACATGTGAATTAGTGCTAGTTCTCTGTAGCTGAGTTTCTTTCAGTCTTGGACTTTCTTGTTTGTGTTGATGTGTGACAGCAACAGTTATTCCCCTCCATGGCTGCTGTTTTTGATACTGCTCCTTTCTCAGCACCCCCCTTCTGCTTGCACTCCCGACACTCCCACAGCGTGTTCACTCCCTTGCTTCATAAAATGCCCGTTTTCTTAATCAAGCATGTACATAACCGACTGTAATAAGCCAGCAGCCCTCATTGAACATCAGTCATTGGTGATGGCAAATAATACCAACAAAAATAGTTGTCTCCTCTTTCATCTTCCTCGCACTCCCCTGTTCACTCACATCCCCCTTGTTCTGGCCCTTTCCCTTTTCCCACCCCTCTCACAATAGATGTACATCGTTCCGGCAGCTGCGATATTCCGTGCAGACGATGAAGACGGCGATGGAGCAGCAATGCTGAATAACATGCGTGTTTATGGATCCATCTTCCTTCTACTCATGTCCCTTCTCGTCTTTGTGGGTGTCAAGTATGTTAACAAGCTGGCATCCATCTTCCTGGCCTGTGTCATTGTGTCCATTTTGTCCATCTACACAGGGGCTCTGGTCTCAGCCTTCAGTCCACCAACCTTCCCGTGAGTAACACAGTCACTTTGGTCATTATCTGCAGTTTGACATAGGTTGGGGGAAAATGCAGTTTTGCTCCCATCTCTCATTCTAAAGTTCTCTCTGCAAACCCCCCCCCCCCCCCCCCCCCCCCCCCCCCCCCCCCCCCCCCCCCCCCCCCCCCCCCCCCCCCCCCCCCCCCCNCCCCCCCCCCCCCCCCAGGGTGTGCATGCTGGGAAATCGCACATTGTCTGCTCATGCGCTCAATGATGGACATTGTGCCAAAACGGTGATGTTGGCAACGCCATTGACGGAGGTGGGCAACGTCACCCCAAGTGCACTGGACACACCTGCAGAGATGGAAGAGAGGACCACTGAGCTTTGGAACCACTTCTGCCAGGGGCTAGATCCCAAAAATCCCTGTGACGACTACTTTGCCAACAGCAACGTCACCCAGATACCTGGCATTCCAGGCCTAGCCAGTGGCATCATTGCAGGTACCGGGAGGGGTGCAGTTGTGCATCAGAGGGCCATGGAGACAACACTAGCTCTTCAGTAAAGCACATTTAATTTTCTTTACATTGTTTATAACTGTTGTAAATTCTTTAAACTTGCTATGAAAGTACTTAAGTTGGAGTGTTAAGCCCTAAACCTGTTGAGACACAGTTTGCTTTACTTGTCCAAGAGGGACATTTGATCCCTCGTGATGAAATCACTCTCAGGACATCATGTGAGTACAAGAACTGCTGGTTTCATTTCCACGTTGAGTCACTGACTGCAGCATTTCACCCATTTTTGCTGAGCCAGAGTTAATTTTAGAACGGGGGATGTGAGGGTGGGAGAAATGCAGTCAGAACTCTTGGGAAAGCTCTTGGTGTGAAATGCCCCTCACTGTGTGTACACGTGTGCCTGGACAGTTCTGACAATTTTCAAAAAAAACCCGCTGCCCCCATTGTTGTTGTTTCAGAGAACATTTGGAGTTCTTACCTCAGCAAAGGGGAGGTGATAGAGAAGCGGTCCCTCCCGTCCCCTGAAATTGCTCACTCGGCATCGCATCGGCATCTCTATGTCTTTGCCGACATAACCACGTCCTTCACGCTGCTTGTGGGCATTTTCTTCCCTTCTGTCACAGGTAGCCCCCCCCCCCCCGTTTTTTTGTTTTTTTTTTTTTTTTTTTTTTTTACTGCCCTGATTTTAACTTTTTTAGAATGTTTTCCGAGATGCTGGGGGTTCAAAGCCACCCATCTTAAGCAAGGCTTTGAACCATTTGCTAATTAAATATGTTTTAAAAAGAAACTCACACATTAAAGAGACGTTGTGATAATGCTGCCTATCGACTTTGTTTCCTAGTACTGGAGTTGTTGTACTTGGGCTTTTCTCTGATGCCATTTGGCTGACAGTGAAATCAGTTTTGCTGTGTGTGTGTGTGTGTGTGTGTGTGTGTGTGTGTGTCAGGTTTCCCAGCAAGCTGTAATCTGGCACAGGCTGTCCTCACTTTCTCCTTCATTCCACCCCCCCCACCCTTTTCTCTCTCACAGGAATCATGGCCGGATCCAACCGGTCTGGAGACCTGAAGGACGCCCAGCGGTCCATCCCCATGGGCACCATACTGGCTATCCTCACCACGTCCCTTGTCTGTATCCTTGTTTTTGTGCACTTACCTTCACGCTGTTTCTGGAGAGTATTCTTCTTTCCTACCTCAACACTCTCAGTTCCTGTCCCCTTTGTGCCTCTGCTGGCATCAGAGTAGTGATGCTGTGACTTTGTGTTACTGTGTTATTGTTGGGTTGTGTGAGTGTGATCCTCAGCACTGGAATCAGACCTGAGCTGCGTTGTTCTGTTTGGCGCCTGCATCGAAGGAGTGGTCCTCAGAGACAAGTCAGTACACACACACACACCCTTTCTCTCTGTATGGGTATATACCCCTTTTGCTCGGTTAACTCAATTAAGGATGGCATGCTTTTATAACCATACTATTTTTGCACCATGTTCACTTCACTGACTGTGATTATGCACTTTTTCTATTGACCTAAATTGTGGGAGGTACCAAAAATATTGGCCTCTGTTCAGGTACCAAAGAGTGTATTATTAAAAACACAAACAAAACAGAACAGGATTTTTCAGCAGCACCCCTTCAACAGCAGTCTGATGTCTACATTGCGATTCCTCCTGTCCTCCATCAATCTATTTAAATGTTGCATTAGTTCCTGCAGGCAGTGATCTGGAAAGGGGGGCTGTGGTCTTGCTCCTGTGTGTTACAAATACTTCAGCTGTTTCATCATTCATTTAGCAGCTCTGGGGTTTATTATTAATGTGTTCCTTCAACACATTGAACAATTGCAATTTCCCAACCATACCAGTTACAGGACCTCAAAGGATGGGTCATTCAACCTGGTCATATTGTCAATGCACTGACCCTAACCTTAGGCAATTGGGCACTGACTGTATATTTTGATGTTTTTACTCATATATGTGAAACATTTAAGGACCTGTTGTTTTATTTTTGCTTGCTATTTTTTACTGTTCAATGCATCAATAGAGGTTGATGTAACTGCTGTAGAAATTAATACTCCCCCTATGGTACCTTGTGCAGGTTTGGGGACTCAGTGCAAGGGTATTTGGTAGTGGGCACCCTGTCCTGGCCATCCCCCTGGGTCATTGTCATCGGATCCTTCTTCTCAACATGTGGTGCTGGCCTTCAGTCGCTGACCGGTGCACCTCGCCTGCTGCAGGCCATCGCTAAGGACAACATCATCCCCTTCCTAAGGGTGAGGGACAGGGACCTCCTTCCCATGTTGCATTGGTGTGTGTGTGTGTGTGTGTGTGTGTGTGTGTGTGTGTGTGTGTGTGTTTGCACCACAGTCTAATGCACCGTCCTGTAAGCCAGGTGTTTGGCCACGGAAAGGCTAATGGCGAACCTACCTGGGCTCTACTTCTGACGGCTCTCATTGCTGAACTGGGCATCCTCATCGCTTCACTGGATCTTGTGGCACCAATTCTCTCCATGTAAGTGTTTGTGTGTGTTTATGCATGTGTGCACGTTAAGAGTGTAACACCTCACTGCCTTCTCTTGGTATCTCTCATCAGGTTTTTCCTGATGTGTTACCTGTTTGTGAACCTGGCCTGTGCCGTACAGACACTGCTGAGAACCCCCAACTGGAGACCTCGCTTCTCGTACTACCACTGGTACCAACACACATCCTCATGCTGCTAGCACTGTTGTCACCATTGTTACACGCAGTATTAATTATCGGTGTATTCATTTTGTCCCAGGACTCTGTCATTTTTGGGCATGACGATCTGCCTTGCCCTCATGTTCATATCGTCATGGTACTATGCTATTGTTGCCATGGTGATTGCCGGCATGATCTACAAGTACATCGAGTACCACGGGTAGGTTCCCATGGGGACAATTTAGACTTCCCCATGTGTCTGGCTTCAAATGAAATTTTTGTTAATATCAATAATTTTCCTCAGATGTTTCGTGAAAATGAGATGCATTTATATATTGTTGTTGTGTTATTTTTTGAAACTAAATTCCTTGTCACTAACCTTTTGCAACAAGGATAATATCTGCGGCTGTGTCTGAGCGGTGTGTCTATGCACAGTAGTCTGGATTGAGCCTTATGGGGGGAGGGTATGTGTTTGTATTTACAGTGACCTGTGTAATGCTTACTGTCTGCTTGTATCACAGGGCAGAGAAAGAATGGGGCGATGGGATCAGAGGACTGTCGCTCAGTGCAGCTCGCTATGCCCTCCTGAGACTGGAAGAGGGACCACCGCACACCAAGAACTGGAGGTATGCACACCTTCTCACAAACCCAGTTTTCATGTCTCCCTGCTAGCCCATCACTCCATTTGCTGTTGTTATTTTAATTATAAATCAATTAAGAATTTAATAATTCTTAAATTAAGAATCCTCTGACTGTACTTTTACTTGTACCCTTCCTCCATTCATATGTATTTCCCTGTGGTTTCCAATGCAGGCCCCAGCTGCTGGTGCTGTTGAAGCTGGATGAAGATGCACATGTGAAGTCACCGCATCTCCTCACGTTTGCCTCTCAGCTGAAGGCTGGCAAGGGCCTCACTATTGTGGGCACCGTCATCCCTGGCAACTTCCTCCACAGCTACGCAGAGGCGATGGCAGCCGAGCAGGCGGGTTCCCTCGTCTGCTTTGGTGCCTGAACATTCACGTGTAAATGTGTACGCAGAACCCAAAGTCAACTGGTCTAATGGAAACCTGCTTCTCTTCTCCTTATTACTCCAGACTCTGAAGCAGCTGATGGAGAAAGAGCGAGTTAAAGGCTTCTGCCAGTGCATCGTGGCCCAGAAGCCTCGAGAGGGCATCAGTCACATGATCCAATCCAGTGGCTTGGGCGGCATGTGCCCCAACACAGTGGTCATGGGTTGGCCACATGCGTGGCGGCAGAGTGAGGACCCACAATCCTGGAAAACCTTCATCAGTGAGTGGGGTAAAGGGCAGACTGTGTGGCAGTATGAGGCAGCTGTGGGGATCTGTGAGTAACAATGCACCCTATCTGTGTGGCAGACACGGTGCGGGTAACCACAGCAGCTCACCTGGCTCTTCTAGTGCCCAAGAACATCTCCCTTTTCCCGACCAATAGCGAGCCCTGCACCGATGGCACTATCGACGTTTGGTGGATCGTTCACGACGGAGGGATGCTCATGCTCCTCCCTTTCCTCCTGCGACAACACAAGGTGTGTGCTCACTGCATCTGTGGCACATATAACTATGTGAGAGAACATACTAACTTTTGCAGCCACCCAGGTTTGGAAGAAGTGCGGCATGCGCATCTTCACAGTCGCTCAGATGGAGGATAACTCAATCCAGATGAAGAAGGACCTGGCCACCTTTCTGTACCATCTGCGCATCGAAGCTGAGGTGGAAGTTGTGGAGATGGTAGGTTTTGTACCCCCAGTTATTACAGCTGACCATTATTTTTTGTATTAATTTACCGTATGCTTTTCACCAAAATGATTGTAATGACCCCAGGGTATGAAGGGGTCTGGGGTTATAAGATTTGAAGTATTTGGACCCTGGAGAGATTTCAGTGGGACAAATATGAAAGAAATGGTGACAGTTGGGAGTACAACAGGATTTACAGATATGAGTAAATGTGGGAAAATTACACTAAACAGTATCTTTCTCACATTGAAACACAGGGAAAGGAACGTGAGCAGTGGTCAAGAAAAGAACATCAGAACCAACCAACTTTGCTAATATAATGCAGACTAACCTTACTGATCAAAACAAAAGGACAGAAAAGAATTTTTTTTTAAAAATCAGCTTCCCTGGATGCTGTAACTAAACTACTCAAACTGATCAAATGTTTCTATTAGTACCATTAACTACTTGAGGCTCCTGGTGAGGGTCATACTGGTTCAGAGCCTGGAATCACTGGGAACTAGGCACACGCACACATGCACACCCAGTGGGCAATTTATACTGACCGATTAACCTGATGCACGTTTTTGCACTGTGGGAGGAAACTCACGCAGACATTGGCGGAATGTGTAAAGTCCACACAGACTGAGCTTAATATGAACCCACACCCAAACGACCCAAATGAAGTGAGGTGACAGCACTATACTGCCAGCTGTGTTACTGTGCTGCCTTTCTACTCTTAATTTGTAAAATCAAAATACAAGGGTGACATTTGCCTATAACCTAGTATGTATAACATTTGAAAACAGGCCTACATGTGTGCAGGATGTGTCAGCGTGATGTTTTTTATGTGATCACTTTTCCCCAGACTTGCAAAGTTAGTCAACAGCAAAACATATGAGCAATAACACAGGTGACTAATATGTAGGAGGAACAGGCATCACACAAGGAGGCACAGAAATCATACAGCTGCCGCAGGTCCATCACGAACTGATTTAAACTTGCGGTTGGGGAACCGGTTTGCCAGAAGTAATGGAGAACGACTGCACATTGTACCAGTGACATTTGGGGTACCTGTGCAAAATGCAAACAGGCCAGCAAGACAGGAGAAGGAAACTCGAGTAAATAGTCACTTAATCCAACGCTTTTTTTTTTTTTTTTTTTTTTTTTTGCCACATTT
>UFQX01001002.1:132783-156450 GCA_900497675.1 Arapaima gigas
GGGCCCCCCCCCCCCCCCCCCCGTAGCAGCAAACTGATCCACATTGTCCCGCTTCTGTTGCTCTTCCTGCCTGCCAGACTTTTCACACACCCAGCCTGGGCGATGAGGAATTTGAGATCCCACCCATCTCTCTGGATCCGGACTCGGCACTCACTGTGTCTGACGTGGTCTCTCATTTTGGTGAAATATCTGATGAGGGCCCTCCCGGGGGGGTGCCAGGCAATGCCGTCGTTGGGACGAACGATCCTTCCTTTGCCTCTCCTTTCGTCAACCAGCCATCCCAAGGCCTGGAGCACCTCAGCTTGGGGGTGATGAACCAGTCAGGAGAGGGTGCTCTGCTGAGCTCTACGCTGGGCATGGTGAGTAGTGGATGTGTGAGCAGCCCTGTTTATTGTTGAATTTATAATGTGGCATCTTTGTTTCCTGCATACCTCATTTATTGTATGTTTTACGGTAATGTTGTTTTCACCTCTGCATCGAAAGTACTAATGCTAAGTTAATCAGTATGAACATCGGTGTAAGTATTAAAAAAAAAAAAAGAACTGTGTGCCGGTGTTTTGTTTTATCTCTACGTCATGACACAGCACGTGTTCCAGTGGGAGAAAAGCAGTTTAGTGCCTAAACGTTCAATCAGACTTGGCATTATTGTTGTTCATGCTAAGTGCTTGTGGAACTGAATGTTACCAGCCTGCTCCGGGTGTCAGTAGATGTTATGTGGATGACAAGGATCATACAGGAGAATTACAACACCTGTACCGTGTTGCACTTTTTAAAAGTTGTGCGTGTTTCAGTGTGAAAATACGAAATGAAGTCAGAAATACATGTGAAAACAGAAGGGAGTTGTCCTGAAATCACCAATGTAATAGACACGTGTAGGGTTCTATTTACCGTATATTAAAGGATAATGGTGCTAATTAAGATTTCTGCATTGTCTCCTTTTTGCTTGCCTCCCCACCCTTTCCAGGAGTTGGGCCATCCAATGGGCTCCCAGTTCAGCAGCTCTTCTCCAATGACTATAGATGTTCCATTGAGCGACATGAATCACGGTTTGCTGGGCCACAACCAGCTGACCACCATCGATCAGTCGGAGCTCAGTGCCCAGCTTGGGCTCAGCCTTGGCGGCGGCACTGTCTTGCCCCGCCCTCAGTCTCCCGACCAGCCCCTGTCGGCCACGCCGTCGCCAGCTGGCTCCCTGCAGGATGAGGACATGGATGATTTCAGACAGGTAATGTTTGCTGTTATGTGTCTTTGTTAACCGTGTTGCTGGTAGGATCCTGAGTGGAGCATCGCAGTCTAAGAATTTCAACAGGAAACTGTCTAGTAGTGCAGGTGGTTAAGGTGCTTTTCCCATTCTCAGGCAGTTCAGGTCGCAGTTCAGATTTGTGCTCCGTCATCCCCCTCCAGAGCAGTTAGCACACACCTTTAGGTGGCCGTGTTTATCGATTCACTCTTATTCTGTGACAGCTGGAGGAGCAGCCCTCAGCTGACCTCTACTTCATGGCACAAGATATAAATAGCTGAAATAATGTAATTGGGCCAATTGGCAAGATAAATAACAGTGAATCCCACACACATGTATGTTGTACACTAGTGATGTGTGGACTGTTCACTGCCCTAGGGTACACTCCTGAAAAATGTGCTTTTGCAGTCAGTACACAGTGCGTGATGTCACTGACTCTGCGTCAGTATCAGCCGTATGGCGTTCACTGTGTTACGCTGCTGTGCTTCGCTGCATCAGAGTCTGAATGTCAAAAGAGCTGAATCACCTGGGAGCACAGTAGGTGTGAGGGTATGAGAAGTGCAAGCAATCAACATGGTGCAGGAGAGCATGTACTACGTAGAAAACGGATATACAGGGTTTGTGCAGCTCTGGGGTGCAGATACCGTTGAGCTACTGTGACTGACAGTACATACCCCCTTTTTCTGAAGGCTGTCAAATTTAAGGACCGTAGAGAAGAGCCCTTGAGAAATGGACTTGACAGACAGCAGCCATTTAATTATGATAGAGGATTGGGAGGCCATTGCTCTACATTCCAGAAACCTGCTTACCCCCCAGGCTGGGTCACGCTCCAGTTGATGGTCCACGTGCGGGTGGAGGGTCACAGAAAAGGCAGTAAAGCTGAGGTTAGGCAGTAGAAATGGGTACACATCACACTTTAGTTAAACCTACGTTGTTACGCTTTCTGATTTCCATAGACAGGAAGGGAAAAAAAGTCAGTATTGACCCAGAGGTAGCAGGTGGGTGGCAGCGGTTTCTAATGACGTTTTTAAACCTGTTTCTCCTGTAACTCTGGTGGTTGAAGACACTTTCTTTATGCCTAGCTCCAGCCCTTTTTTTGTGCAGGATGTGTTCTGCCCTTAATGAGGAAAAATGGATTTATTCATATGCCATATTTCACACCAATCTGAATTTAGACCTGAGCAAGTAGTGTAGTGGTTGGAGCTGCTGCCTTTTGCTCAGTGGACCCAGGTTCATATCCCGCTTCCTGGTCTTGAGCAAGATGCTTGCCCCGAGTGGCTCCAGGAAAAAATGACCTTGCTATGTAAACGGGTAAATCGGTGTCAGTAGCTTAGCTCTGTGAGTCACTTTTGGAGGGGAAAAAACATCAGACAAGAGAATAAGAATCTAAAATATTGCTTGAGCAGCTCTGTTACTCATGTGCTCTGACTACCTCAATCCACACCAAGTTCTCATTTGGGCACAGTGTCGATCTCACCTGGTGCAACTCCCTTTTTACCTTTTCCTTTGCTTTTGTTAATTTTCTGTTTTGATCCTCCGTACATACGCATTGCCTCACTCACATACACATGCGTCCTTAGACGCTGGCAGAAACGTCTGCATTACACAGACAGTAATGATAACCCCTGGTCATGGACAGCAGGGTAGTCCATTGTGGCAGGGTGGCCACACATTCACATCACAGCTGGTTTAGTTACTAGTTAACCCGAAACACACGTCTCCGGACTGTGGGAGGAATCCCATCCAAGCGTGCACTCCCACTGAATAGATATTGCACCTACATCCAATCTTGTTCATCCACTTTATCTGTTGAAAATGAAAACTCATCCCCTCTACCTGTCCTTCTTGAAGAAAACATTACATCCTGTCAAGTATGTGGTGTTTTCATGGCTGGGCTACTTGTTTGGTTATGATGGTTATGGTTATGCTGAAACTCTCTGCCATATGCTTTATAAGTTCTTAACATTTTCACCATTTCAATAAAATTTGCACTTGTTAGATTAAAAGTTTTTAAACAAAATGTGGCTTCTTGTTCCTTTTGACATTGCCAATAAATCCATCTCATGGTCCTTGGTCTAATACTATGGTTTTAGTGAGAACTGCGGCCAGTGGAGGGACTTCAAACATCCCTGCGCCGCGTGCTAAACATTTGTGTCTAATCGCCAGAACAGAGATTTGGCCCACCTGCGGGACTGGTTCAGCAGTTTGCTATTGCTTGTCATAACAGGTCATGCATATTCGTGAGGTAAAAATTCATGCATTGTATTCAAATGAGGGGTTAAAATTTGGGCCAACAGGCATGTTCCTGTCCCCTTGAGACAAGGACCAGCTGTGTATCATCTTAGAGGGAATGTCAGGGTGACAGCAGCTGTGTTTCAACTGTGACAGTTCCCCTGGGCCCCTGTACACATGTATTGGTTGTCTGAGCTTTATTGGGATTATTTAATCACAGAACATCATGGAAAAGACTGAAGGGCATTGCCCTTCATTCATTCATTCATTCATTCATTCATTCATTCATTCATTCATTACCAAGAAAGCAAGATTATCAGAGGGAAACAATAGGATCACAGAAACATAGGCTGACTATCTAAACACAGATCCTCATTGTCCGATTCTAATTTATTAGTGAAAGCTGAAAGCCTATTTTACTCATATTTTAAATGCATTGTTAGCCCATCCCCACACACCAAACCGTTTTCTGAAAATATCACTAAAAAAATGCCTTGATTTTTCTATGATGATTTTTAAGTAACATTTTAGTTCGATATTTGAGATGAGCGAAACGGCCGTGTAAAACAGTCAATGTGAACAGAACACGAGGCAGCTGGGAGTTGTGTGCTTGTGCTCAACAGGGCCTTTTGCAGGACACCGCCGGGGTGCGAGCGAACCGGCGGGGCCGCAGGACCGAAAAACTTCAACGTGCAGTGCACGCACACGCACGTCTTGTCACACACACGGTTTACAGCATATTAAATCACTTAACTCGTGTAATTTAGGACTATTAAACATTATAAACATACAGCACGAACCTCTATGTATTTGCTACAATACTGTAGGTGTGTATAATGGTTACGGTACATTATTAATATTTATATGTTTACATATCTTAATACTGAAACGAATGGAGTTGCTTATATTTTCTCCTCTATTGTGTGGGCATTTCTAGGCGTTTTCATTTGCCTTTCAGTTTCCTTCGTAACCTTTTCATGGCTCCTTGCAAGATGTAATAAATGAAAGCACGGCAGAAAAGCATTGAAACGAAGTGAACGGAGGCGCAAGACTATCGTGAGGCAGCTGATACGCCACGACTTTCACACTCTTCTCAGAAGCACATTGGACGAAATGTGCCTCGTAGTCCAGACACTGAATTTGTGGCATGAAAAAAATAACAAGCATTACACCCAAAAATCAGACGTTGGAAGGTTGGATAACCGACGTTTAAAAAAGGGTTTATAGTGATTTACTTAAAATGTGCACGGTCAGTTCACAAAATCAGCGAATGTCAGCGAGAAAAGAATGAAACGATGTTCTCTCCCTCACAATTGGCAATGGCTTGTGTTAGTCGAGATGTCTGGAGCCCATTCCAAAAGCGTAGGGCACTAGGCCAGAAGGGGCACGCCCTCGACTGAACCCTTTCGCCACGGCACTCAGATGGGCACATTTAGTCACCTATTCATCCAGTGCACTTGTTTTTGGACTTTGGAAGGAAAGCCGTATGAATGCTGCTAGAACACGCGGGCTCCACGCGCCCCAAAAAGGCAGTCGTACCTCCGGGTGCACAGCCCCGCTGCCGTCAGGCGCCATCTGTAAATAAAGCGGGTTGTTCAGTGCAGGCTTGGCCTAAAACGTACGTTTCACTGCCGTACTCTTACAGTCATTCTTACAACACTGGCTCCTTAACCTCTGAACCTGGTTGGAATCTCAGGGCTGTTTGTAACTCCAGATGATTTTACCCCTCAATCCCAATCACTGATAGTTCAGCAGCACAGACCTTTAGAATTATGTCCAGGTAGGTGAGGTAGGAAATTCAGATATACCTGTAACAAATACTGCTTTTCTATGGTTATATTAAATATAAGATTTTCAGAAATAAACTTAGATAAACCATTATTCCATCCTGACTGATTAATTTCCATAAGCATCTGCAGAGATTATCGTCTACTTGGCACTTTCAACTTTAATTATTACCACAACTTTTATCTCCACGGTAACAGTTTGTCTTCTCATAATGGCCGTGTTAACATCACCAACACTCTCGAATGCCTGCCTATTGTGATGCTTCGCTATTGGTTTAGAGCTAAAACGACAGGAATTGTCAGAAAGTAAATTAGGTGAAGATCATGGAGTAAAAATGAATACACTGAAAAACTTGCTTGTGGCCGTGGGGTCGGAATTTGGCTTTTCTGCTGTTGACCATCGAGGTCCACTCAGGAAATACTTCTGCTACCTGGAGACGGATGTCAGTTCTTTGGAGAATAGTCTCAGCTAAATGAGCAAAATATAGATGTAAAATTGTTTGCATCTTCAAGAATTCCTAAGTTGGCCATCCTGAACTTGAGGAGCACGTGTATTTAGCCGATGCCTATGTCTGAGACAAGTTAATAATGTTAAGTTTGAACAATTAGCAACTAACAATTGGTGACTTATACACCATTTAACACTGCAATAGGGGTCTTCTTCAAACCGGAACCTTCCAGTCGGAGCAACGGTCCCAACAACTGTGCTGCCCTCAGTTGTTATAGCTGGTAATCATTTCTTTATTCCGAGTGAACCTTAGTCGTTTTTCAGAAGTACAACTGACCAGACTGGAAGCTTTGTCAAAAGTGGTCATGTATGCTTGTTAAAATTTAAACTGCTTTCTGTGCAAGTCTGTTGCCTTTTGCTCCTTATGCCAGATACACCATGTTGAGGCGCAGCAACAGAAATGTGACGTGAAAAGTTGTCGTAGGAAGTGTGTGGCAGATAGACACAAGTGAAGCTACATTTGACCCCACACTAGACTGGCAGCACTGTGCAAACGGTTGAGCAAAATGGTCCAGATCCTGTGTTAGGAACGTAAGGCCCTGTAATGTGGAGAGTGTTCTCCTGCCGTAGGGTGAGGATAAGAAATGCATGTCTGAATAGAACCTAAGGAATTTGTTGGGAAATCAAGTTACCGATAGAAACACTTGCACGGTGGGAATATAATAAAAAACTCTCTATGAGAAACTTAAATGTGTTGAACTACTTGCCATTGTGTCTGGTAAATTCTTTGTTTTATGTCCCTTAGGTGACCCTGGCCATTGCTGCAGATTCTCAGAACCTTTTGCTGGTGGCACCATAGAAAAGCGCTCCTCAGGTTTCATTTGGAGGCACTGAGGCCAAATCATAATACAGCACTAACATATTTGTATTGTATAAATCGTTTGAAAAGTATTTGAACCACAGAAACATCTCGAGTGGTTCGTGCTGCAGTCTTAGAAAACTGTAGTCAGCAGTTGCTTGGCGTAAACGCGGTCAACTCGGTGCGCAGGGTGAACGCAAAGGGTCCATTACTTGTAAGGCTGTGAATTTCTGGAGAAACTGATTTTTCGGTACACTTCTGTCTCCATCTTATTGCCACGGAATATCACACATATCATGTCATTGATATGCACAGCAAGGCCAGATTTTACAGTTTCGTCCCGTCTCGACTGATCACGGTCCGTTCAAAGACAGTAATGTTAACTTTGAGGTAAAATGTGTTTAAATATGATTATTAAATTTTTCTGTGTGTGCAAGAGACTTTTACGTTGTTTTACTTTGGGGAGCCACGGGGATATGCCGACAGAAATGGCATTTGCATGGACCTGATGTGTTAAAAGTAAGTTAAGTGTAAAAATGAATGTGCCTAAGTTTACACAGGTTAAAACGTGCATCCATTACTGTTAACTTCTTGTCCTGATGCAGGGTCATGGTGGTCTGAAGTCGGTTAAGAACCACAGAATGCAAAGTGGGCAGGTTAAAAGCTGGGTGGGATGCTGGTCCATCGCACTGCACTCACACACTGAGGGCTTTCATCTGATGACCTGAATTACATGTGTCTTTGGATTATGGGAGGAAACCCTTGGAGAGAACATGCAAACTCCACACACAATGAGATGGATTCCAGCCCAATTGCAAGCACACGGCCCAAGCCCTTGAAACAGTGTTGCAGAGGGAACACATAGGAGAAAAAATGTACAGATGCATCACATAAGAATGTGAGCACAGATATTGTTGCAGACCTTTCTGCACTAAACTCAGCTTACTGGGTCATCTGCAGTAAGTAGGGTGTTTTAGACAGTGTCAGTAGGATGTCTCCTATTATCTAAGCCCCATTCCCAGTGACTGTGCTAATAGATGCCGTCCATCTCCCCCCCCCCCGTTTTCACTCAGAAGACTGCACTGGTGGAGTCTCCGGTCCCCCTCTCTGTCTCCCCAGCTGTCATCTCCCTCAGTCCCTCCCTAGCTGACTCCCCCCTCCCGCCCGCTTCTAGTGCCCCGCCTACCCTCAAGAGAGGGGGTGCTGGTGGTGGCGGCGGTGGCAAGAAGGGCAAGAAGAAGAAGGATCCCAACGAGCCTCAGAAGCCGGTGTCGGCCTACGCTCTGTTCTTCAGGGACACGCAGGCAGCTATCAAGGGCCAGAACCCCAACGCCACCTTTGGAGAGGTGTCCAAGATCGTGGCCTCCATGTGGGACAGCCTGGGGGAGGAGCAGAAGCAGGTGGGACTAGGGACATTTCAGTTGAACCAGTGACACATCCACTGATTGTATGTGGTGCCTTTAGTGTTGTGCGTAAAGAATGTTAATGAAGTGTGTCGCTCTCAGGTGTACAAAAGGAAGACTGAAGCTGCAAAGAAGGAGTATCTCAAAGCACTTGCAGCCTACAAAGCAAACCAGGTTTCTCAGGTAGTCCACCGGGGGCTGTTGTGCTGTTCTGGAGCTGGTTTTGAAGTGGGCTGGACCCTTCAGCGGGGAGCAGTTTGCAGCTGCTCCGTAGAGCCAGCAGGCCTTGGCAAAAATGAGCAACTGTGAAACGACAAATCTTTGTTTTCTGCTTATATTTATAATTTATAGATGAAAACTATAAATATACAGTACAGCGAAATGAACAGTTTCTCTTTCTGTTCCAAATATAGACTTAACAAATACTTTCAGACATTGAATGGTGATAAAGATTTTTCCATACAGGCCCATGTTTGCTACCTTTATCCTTGCAGGTGAGGTGATGACTGAATTCAAGGAATTAAGTAGAAAATGTGAAAGGATGAAGGGCGAAAGGTCTGAGCCCTCACAGTGAGGCAATGTGCTCACCTCCAAATTTTCTCTCTTCCAGACTGTGATGGAGGTGATAGAAACACCCCCCTCACCCCCAGCCCCTGTCCCGGCTCCAGTGCCGGCCCCTGTCCCCACCCCCACGCGCTCTACCCGAATCCCCCACCATGCCCCTGAGCAGAACACCATCACCAACATCTGCACATCAAACATCATCTTGGACCTGCCGCAGGTGACGACACGGTCACGCACTGGAGCCTACAAGTCCCCCGCCTCGTCGGCAGCACCGCCACCACCCACCCCGACTGTCACCAAGATCGTCATCTCAAAGCAGGTGGTGAGCAGCGCCAACAGCCAGGTCCCCGCGTCTGTGGTGACGGTGATCCCGGCCCCCCGTGCGGTCAAGCCTTCTCCAGTCCCCGCCCCCCGCCAGCCACCACCCCTGCAGCAGATGCAGACGGCGCCCCCACCTCCTCGCCTGCAGCAGATGGTCCACTCCCCTGTGCCGCCCCCTCTGCAGGCCAAACCCCGGAGCGGAGGAGGAGGGGCTTCGTCGGCAGGATCCGTAACCGCGGCACCCCCACCCCCGTTGCAGATCAAGATAGTACCTGCCCCTGTGCAGGCTGAGTTGGCCACGCCCATTATAGTGACAACGGCGACAGCGGTGGCAGCACCCTGCTCAGTGCCGGTGTCCTCCACCCCTGCTGTCGCCATGGAAATGGCAGAGCCCACTGCCATTGTGAGTGCTTGCTCTCCACCTGCAGGGGGTGCCGTGGCTGAGACAGAGGAATTCACCTCCACTGAGGTACGGGTGGGGTCTTCGTTTTCCCTGCAGCCTGTGTTTTGTTGTCCTCAAACCGCACGGCCGTGCCGACCGAGGTCCGTCTCGGCCCACAGATGGAGGTGGAGCTGACCGTGTCTCCCGGTCCGGACGAGAGTGGCCCGCGCCCCGAAGGCACCCCCAGCCGCTGTGTTCGCGCCGGGTGCACAAATCCCCCCGTGGAGAGCAAGGACTGGGACCGGGAGTACTGCAGCAACGAGTGTGTGGCCACCCATTGTCGGTGCGAGTCAAAAACGCCTGGTGTGACACAAAGCGGCGCGCTCGCTCTACAGCCGCACACTTGTTTGACACATTACTCCTGCTAAAATAATACTTATACATAAGAAAAACACTGTGTGATGTTAAATAAGAGTTTATCACAATGCTGCTGCCCTTCACTGTGCACATGGGTAAGGCGGGGCTGTGGCTCTAGGCTAGTGGGGGGACACCCCAGGCAGGACACCAGTCCATCACACAGTAGACATGTAGTGCAGCCTTATGTCACCGTGTGGCAAAATAAGTAGTGAATGCAGGTGGTGGGTGAACAACACACACATACTGTGAGAGAGCTGAGCTGCGTGAGGGTTGTCACACAGTCACACGCCACAGGGTGAAATGATCCACTGTCTGACCTATTCCTGTCTCTCCAACAGGGACGTTTTCATGGCTTGGTGCTCGATCCGCAGCCAGAACTCCACCACAGTCACATGAGGAAGTGGACAGAGCCAACAGGGAAGGACAGAGTGAGTGAATGAGAGAGAGAGAGAATAAAAGAGGTTGTTTTTTATTTGTTTTTAATTGCTGATCCCAGAACAGAGCTCAAATTTTGCGCAGCTGGAAGTGGAAAAGGACACTGGAAATGCGAACCTCTCAGGATGTCTGCAGCCGTAAACCCCTACAGGTGTTACACAGTGAAGCGTGTGGGTGGAACACACGCACAGCTTGTACCGGCACCCCAGAGAGAAAGACCACTAGCACGCCGGAGCGAGGACCTGCGCGAGGGACTGTGACAGGTCTCCTGTGTGTAGAGCTGTTGGTTAGCGCTCCTCGTGGACACAGTCTCCATAGGGGGTGGAGGTGACTGACAGCAGGTAGCACCCTGGCTCAGTCTGTTGGATCAGTGACCACTACTGTTGTAACAGCCTTCAGCAAGACACCCAGCTGGAACTGCCTTTGTAATTAAAGTGTACTCGGTAATCACACTGTGTAACTACACCGTACTCGGTAATCACACTGTGTAACTACACCGTACTCGGTAATCACACTGTGTAACTACACCGTACTCGGTAATTACACTGTGTAACTACACCGTACTCGGTAATCACACTGTGTAACTACACCGTACTCGGTAATCACACTGTGTAACTACACCGTACTCGGTAATCACACTGTGTAACTACACCGTACTCGGTAATTACACTGTGTAACTACACCGTACTCGGTAATCACACTGTGTAACTACACCGTACTCGGTAATCACACTGTGTAACTACACCGTACTCGGTAATCACACTGTGTAACTACACCGTACTCGGTAATTACACTGTGTAACTACACCGTACTCGGTAATCACACTGTGTAACTACACCGTACTCGGTAATCACACTGTGTAACTACACCGTACTCGGTAATCACACTGTGTAACTACACCGTACTCGGTAATCACACTGTGTAACTACACCGTACTCGGTAATCACACTGTGTAACTACACCGTACTCGGTAATCACACTGTGTAACTACACCGTACTCTGTAATCACACTGTGTAACTACACCGTACTCGGTAATTACACTGTGTAACTACACCGTACTCTGTAATCACACTGTGTAACTACACCGTACTCGGTAATTACACTGTGTAACTACACCGTACTCTGTAATCACACTGTGTAACTACACCGTACTCGGTAATTATACTGTGTAATTACACTGTACTCGGTAATCACATTGTGTAACTATACTGTACTCGGTAATTATACTGTGTAATTACACTGTCCAAATCTTTGTATTTATACTGTGGTAAAGTACTATACTGAGCGGTATAAAATGTTCAAATAGCGCAAGTGATTATTAATTATGTGCACTAATGTTGAGGAAAAGGTCATGATGTGACACGAGGATGTGTGTAACAGCAGGAAATTGAAATGATGTACAGCGATGGATTTTAAACACTAAATTATTTCTTTTACATAATGAAAGTCGGCGATTCTCTGATTTTTGCTCCTTTGTGTCAAGCAAAGCTCGATGATGGGTTTTTAATGTTAAAAAAGCAAAATAGAATTGTGTCACGTGGATTCCTCACGTACCTGAAATGAGCAGTACGACGATGCCTGTTAATAAACACGTGCGTCAGTGTAGCCACGTGTGCTGGGTGGTGTGTCCTGCTGTGCTGTCCGTCCTCTTCTGGAGACACGGTTTGGTGATCCGTGGATCGGCTGAACTGGCACCGGCACCACCACCACCAGTGTCACTTGTCAGGAGGCGGCTGCCTGCTGCTGCGCGGAGGCGACAGCTTCTGGTCCTGCTCCAAGTTGCTGGTTGGCCACACAATGAGCAGATGATGTCATCTTATGTAGGCCAACGGCTAGAGATCCTATAAACGTTTCTACATCGGAACAAGGCGACAACTGGGACGTAAAGATGTTACGCAGTGCTGTGTAATGGACTGTTTTGCAAAAAACAATAAGGAATTGTGAACACATTTGGGGACTATTACATGTACATAAATGATAAATACTTTATACCTTCACACGGCTGGATGTTTCCAGAGCTGAGAAAAAGAGTTTTTCTCGGGGAACCTGAGTAAACACAGCGGGACCGCCACTGTCCAGGAGCACGCGCTCGGGGACTCCGAGCCTGACGCAGAGCGGCGGCGAGGAGCAACGGGACCGAAAGCAGGTGCGAGGCGACCCACCTGGGCTGAGGTAGCTGCCTGCTGGTCCCCACCTGTGCAGCGATGGGAGCGCCACGTTGCCCCCTGTCCGCGGACACGGTGCGAGTTGAACGTGTGTCGCCGGGACGGTCGACCCTTAAGGGGAGGGCTGCGTAAGGTCAGGTGGAATTGTGGCTCCCATCATGCGCTGCTGTGTAAATCGTTGATTTGTCCAACCATGGGAGGAAGCCCAGGGCTCGGCAATGACCCTGAGGCTGTGTCGGTTGTGTGACAGTTGTGTAACAGTTGTGTAAGTGGGCCACGGAAGAATAAAGTTTGTGGTCCCGCAACTCTGCCTTCTGCCTCCTCTGTCCGTAACGCGGCCGACGCGGGTTGTTGCGGTAACTACAACAGGCACGTCGTGACCTTTTCCAGTGGGATCCCTAAAATAAAATACAAAGTAAGACTGACTGCCTGCTGACATCACCCCTGCGAAAAAACTATTTCCCACTTAGTGACTGAATGAACCAACGGAGCAAAGTGATAGTTAGATTGAGCTGCAGCTGCCTGTCGAATCTATTCTGCTATATACTGGGAGCTGAGAAGTCCGGCGTTGAAGTATCTGCACCTGGAACGGGTTAGAGAGCCATTTGTTGCGGGGCTCCACCAAACCACGGCGAGAGCCATCGTCTCCAGCCGGAGAAGACTTGGAACAGCGGTGAACTTCTCGCGAGTGGCTGGTGTGTCAATATTATTCCAGTGGTGCAGGGTCAACTCATCCTGGGAGTGAGAGAAATCCCAGAAGAACATCCAGCCTGCGGGCCTCTGTAGCCTCAGCTGAGGTCAGTGTTCATGATGCCACAGTAAGAAAGAAACTGGGCAAAGTGGTATTCGTGGGAGAGCAGCAAGGTGGAAAGGCCAATGCTCACCTGCCTATCCCAGGCCTTTGGGATAATGTTCTATGGGCAAACAAGTCAAAAGGGGAATTCTCTGGAAGACAGGGGTCCTGTTTGGTGTAGTGCAAATACAGCCATTCTGCAATAAGAACATCAGAGCAGCTGTAAAAAGTGCTGCTGGTAGTAGTGTGATGGTGTGAGACCTGGACAATGAATTCTGCACAATACCATAAAAATCTTAAGTAGAATGACTGTCTGAGCTGAAGATGAAGTGTAAGTGGGTTACGCAGTAAAACAACGATCCAAAACACAGAAGCAAGTCTCTGTCCGAATGGCTGAGAAGAACAAAGCTAACGTGTCGGAGGGAAGGGTCCGAGTCCTCGCTTGACCGCAGTAGAGACGAGCGAGAGTCGAAGCAGCTCTACAAAGGAGCGGCGCTGAACTTCCTCAGCAGTGATGGGAAAGACCGATATGAAGTTATAGGAAACGGTTGGTTGCAGTTACTGCCACCCAAGGTACAGCAACCAGTTATGGTTAAAGGGGCAGTTATTTTCCCCACGGCTGTTGGATGACTTTGCTCATTAAATGACACAATAATTTTAAAACTCTCACGTGTTTGTTCAGGTTCCCTTTGTCTAAACATCTTAAACCGTTTTGTGTGACTAATGAACAATAGCAGGAGAAATCAGGAAGGAGGCAAGTGCTTCACATCACCGTATGTGTCGGCCGCCAACTTCTAGCGCATAAAACAAAAGTGGAGTGAAGCGAATCCCGCCGGCCGTCCTCTCGGCCCACTTGACCGTATTCCAGTTAAATGCTGACTTTAAGAAGAGCGATAATAAAGCGGCTCAGCGGGCACCTGCACCCACTGGGGGGTTAAAACGTTCACCCTCGTATTCACATTGCTTTTTTCACCTGTAATACAAGAAGTCAGCAGGTGGCATATCGGTCAGAGCCGTAGCCTCGGACCCCCCAAGGACCTGTGCCCTTGTTTGCGGTACTGGACCTGAGTGCGTACAGTAAAAATGACCCTGGTGTATAACTGAGTAAATTGCTGTAGGTGGGTTAGAAGGAAAACCTCACATACTGGGACTGTGGTCAAATGCTAACAGAATTATACCGTTTAAACAATTTAAACACCAGTGCGGTTTAAAGAGGCACATTTTCTGAGAAGGAGCGCGTTTAGGGGCCTCGTGTGGCCGGTGTATTATTTACTGTCATCGACCGCCGCTCGTTTTCACTGTTCTGCGCACAGCTTTACCTGCACTGGGCCGTTTGTGCAGCCAGCCGGGTCCCCGCTGCTGCAGGGGGCTGCGGCGCCAGGGGGCGCTGTAGCGCCGCGAGCCGGTAAACACCGCCGTACAGCAGCGAGCCGGGCTGGTAATATGACGCACGTTACTCCAGCCTCCTGGACGGTTAGAACATGCTCGTATTACTAGTTCCCACTCCGGTTCTGTAACGCGAACACACAAAAGGAACGGGGAAGCGAGTGCGGCGTTCGGCGGGGAGGAGGCCGGCTGCTGAAGGCTCCGCGCCGGGCCTGGAGCGCACAGCGCGCACCCGGCGGCTGGAGGACGGTGGAGGTGGAGCCGCAGCCGCAGCGCCGCCATGGCCGTGAACCTGGACAAGGAGGCGTATTACCGCCGCATCAAGCGCCTCTACGCCAACTGGAAGGTAACGCGCCGGTCGCGGGGACCGGTCCGGTCCGGTCCGGGGGCGCGCCTGCGGGACGCGCAGCTCTGGTCCCGCCTCAGGCCTTCGTGGGCCGCGGCGACCGAACGGCCGAACTATGGCGCACATGAGAGAAAAACGTTTGTAATGTTTGTAGTAAAACGCGTCGGCGCGTGTTTTCATGTCGGCTTTAACCGCGAAACAGGAAAACGGCATCGCCGTCCGCGCGCCGCCACTTCGGCTCGCGGCGGCGTTTTGGCGCAGTTTCACCTCCAGCGCTTATTTACTGGAGAGGGGCGGCCGCGCGCGCGAGCGAGCGAGCGGGCGGGCGGGCGCGCGGGCGGGCGCGCGGGCGGGCGCGCGAGCGGCAGCGCGAGACCGCGAGCCCCAGGCTGTTCGCGCACCGTCCCCTGGCGGCTGTAGCGCTCGGTCCGGGCAGATGTTTACTGAGCGCATCGGGGATGTTTCCACAGCTACACTAAGTTCCGTGTTAACATTTGCACTGATTCACGTAGCTGATGCTTTTCCTCAACGTGAATTAATGTAACTTACCTAATTGTACAGCTGGGTAAAGTTTACTGCAGGAATTCCCGGTAAACGTGCTGTTTGCGGGAGGTACAGCCAGCAGTGGGTGTGCAGAAGGAGCTGCACACTGACTCCTCACGTTTATGTTTGCTAACTCAGCTGACACTTTTCTACAAAGTGACCTGCACTGATTTACCCCTGTATGCAGCGTGGTCGGGTTCAGGATAAGTTCCACAATCGGGGGTACAGAGGAATTCAAACCCACGTTGTTAACTAACTGCTCCGCCACCTCCTGTTCCGAGGTGGAGGTGTGTGAGGTGCTGTGTGGACCAGGTCCGAAGGCTGCTGTTCCCATACAGGCTGTGTGTTCCTTGCAGAAAGGCGAGGATGAGTTCGGCAAGGTGGATGCCATGGTCGTGTCGGTGGGAGTGGACGAGGAGATTGTGTACGCCAAGTCCACAGCCCTGCAGGTGCGTCTGTGTATCGCGACGACACAGAACGTGTCATCAGTAAAGGATTGTGGGATGTAGACCTGTCCAGGTTCATACCAGCCTTCATATGGACTGTGTGCACTAATGAGTTAGTCGTGAGGTCCACACACATTGGCTTAAGGTGTTTCCCGCTAGATCTGTTTATATGCACTGGTTTCATCTCACACACACACACACACTTACACTCACACTCTGTCTGTGTCCCTCTGCCAGACCTGGCTCTTTGGCTATGAGCTCACTGACACCATTATGGTCTTCTGTGAGACAAAGATCCTCTTCCTCGCAAGCAAGAAGAAGGTGGAGTTCCTGAAGCAGGTGGCTGTCACCAAGGGCAACGAGAATGCAAATGGCGCACCCCCTGTCACCCTGCTGGTGCGCGAGAAGGTGAGACTGCAGCATCCCCACTGCCCCCCCCCCCCCATGTCAGTAAGGCCAACTGCAAACTGATGCCTTTGTCTCCCTGGTCTAGAATGAGAGCAACAAGGCTAACTTTGACAAGATGCTGGAGGCCATTCGTGCTAGCAGGGAGGGCAAAGCTGTGGGGGTCTTCATCAAGGACAAGTTCCCGGGGGACTATATGAAGAGCTGGAACGACATGATCACTGCAGAGGGCCTGGAAAGGGTGAGTCCCCTTGTTACCTGTTAGAAACAGTTTAATCTGGGGCTGAAACAGTTCTTGAAAATGAGTACCTTTAAAATCATTATCCAAACAGAAACTTGTGCTGCAACGAATTTCGGTCCAAAGTAAAATATCCAGAGGCATATAAAAATCTATGAATGAATGAATGAATGAATGAATGAACGAACAAATGAAAAAACCTACAAACTCTGCACAGTACTTTACAGTGTACCACAATAAAGACTGCAGTATGTAACGGTCAGGAAACCCGTTTCTTTTGGACTCACTTTCACTGCTCTATCCTAATTCCTCAACTTCTGCAAGATGTGGCAAATTTCACTTCTTTTTCACCACATCTGTCACCAAGCAGAGTGATGTGATTTTGATGAAATACTTGATAGAGGAGCTAACAGGCGCACAAAAGTGGAAACCCACACAACCTGTCGCTCATAGAAGGGGAAAGGCCGACCTCTGAACTAACCTGAAGGTCCTGGTAGGTGGACATCAGTGCGGTGGTGGCTTACACCTTGGCAGTGAAGGAGGACGGGGAGCTGGCCCTCATGAGGAAGGCTGCTGGCATCACCAGTGAGGTCTTCAGCAAGTTCTTCAAGGAGCGAGTGATGGAGATCGTGGATGCAGATGAGGTGAACCCCCCGAGTAAAAGTGTTCCTGCTGAATCTTGAGCTCCAGACGTACGGAACGTTTTGGAGGAGCGAAAGAGAAGTGGCTGGAGTTGATTCTGAGTCAGAAAATACCCCTGTGTTTGATGTACAGAAAGTGCGTCACAGCAAATTGGCAGAGTCGGTGGAGAAGGCCATCGAGGAGAAGAAGTACTTGGGTGGGGTGGACCCCTCCACTGTGGAGATGTGCTATCCTCCCATCATCCAGAGTGGGGGCAACTACAACCTCAAATTCAGCGTGGTCAGGTGAGGCTCTGAATCAGGTCATCTGCATGGTTGCCATTAAAGCTGTTTATAAGGGTATGGACCTTGATTTAAGGGGAATGTTGGTATTTCTGTCAAAGTCTTGGACTTTTGTGGAACTTTCTTTGAGATTTGATGTAATGCTGAACCTGTCTTTTCTTTCCAGTGACAAGAACCACATGCACTTTGGGGCAATCACCTGTGCCATGGGAATTAGGTACAAGTCATACTGCTCCAACCTAGTGCGCACACTCATGGTAGACCCACCCCAGGAGATGCAGGACAACTACAACTTCCTTCTACAGGTCGAAGAGGCACTGCTGAAGGAGTTGAAGCACGGTGAGAGGAAGATTTTGTGTGTGTGTGTGTGTGTGTGTGTGTGTGTGTGAGAGAGAGAGTAGAAAATTTGTGGAGTAATGTTCTCTTTCTCCATACAGGGGTGAAGCTGTGTGATGCATACAATGCTGTGTTGGACTTTGTGAAGAAGGAGAAACCTGATCTGGTGGGGAAGTTCACAAAGAACCTTGGGTTAGTGACAGATCTCATACACTGTTCATACATGCTGCGCTGTAACTCTTATGCTTACAATACCAGTGAGGGGCGCATACAGCTGGGCGTGCTGGGAAGTACCTACTTGAGATGACCGGGACAGTAGTGGGAAAGCAAAGCAGCCCAGAAGTTTCCCACGTACTTGGGATTGCAACAGAAAAGCTGGGAAGACATGAGAAGCCAAAATTTGAAGTCCGTGGCTTCTCAGTGTTGGCTTCATTGTGGTGTAATAAGTTCCCTTTTCCCCCCAGACCTGCTGCATCCCTTCAGTGTTTAAGGAGGGTCTGAAAATGTCCCTTTTGGACCCAGTTGTGTGTGACGGTGTGCCTTTTTCAGGTTTGCGATGGGCATCGAGTTCCGCGAGGGATCCCTGGTCCTGAACAGTAAGAACCAGTACAAGCTTAAAAAAGGTGAGCGGACAGGTTCCTGTTCACTGTCCCTGCTGCGATGGCATTAGGCCTGTGTGAACTTCTCGTGTGTGTGTGCGAGCAGTGTTGTCTTTACCTCACAGTACCGTGTTTATTCCACTGTGTCTGTTGTACGTATGCTGCCGTATTCCTTCAGGATCGGTAAGGTTTGTCCGTTTACCTCATCGTCGTGTTGCTGGGCACAAGTGGCTTGTTGATGCTCGTGGCTCTCGTTCCAGGTATGGTGTTCAGTGTTAGCCTCGGATTTTCCGACCTCATCAACAAGGAGGGGAAGAAAGAGGAGCAGAAGAAATACGCCCTGTTCGTCGGTGACACGGTGCAGATCAACGAGGTGTGTATAGGTGAGGTTTGGAAATGGAAATCGAGGGACCAGTACGCACACTTGGTGTGTTTGGCAGTGTAAGAGCTCGCTCCTGTGTGGGTCATTTGATAAAGGTGCTCTGATTGCCAACACGGTCCGGAACGTGCAGCTGTGGGTCCATTTTGGTTGTAAGAAATGAAGAACGAGGAATGGGGTATAAAAGTGTGGAGAAGAGACGTCCGATAGCGCACGTGCTTATGTTTCCAATGCAAAGTCTGAGTTGACCCAGGCATCACCTGTATGGGGCAAACTGGGCAGAGGGGTGAAACGGCTTACATGTGCCTTACATCTTCTGAACTGCTGCAGAAGAGCTGGGAAGACGTGGCAGCTCATTTCCTGGTCAGACTTGTTGACCAGATGCCTTGCTGGGGGTATAGTCTCCAGTAAGCATACGCCACCTCTGCTGTATGTCTTAAGTGACCATGTCTGCTCATATGCAGGAGGAAACTGCCACCATTCTGACACTTGTCAAGAAGAAGATCAAGAATGTTGGCATCTTCCTAAAGGTTAGTGGGATGTAAGGTGTGCTTGCTGTACCCTGTTTTGCTGCCTCTGCATGTCGATGTCCTTATTAGCTGTCGTCCAACCTTGTGGTCCGTTCAACAGAATGACGAGGAGGAGGAGGACGAGGAGGAAGACGATGCGGAAGAGCTTCTGGGGAGGGGAGCTCGGGGGGCCGCGCTGCTAGCCGATAGGACGAGAGTAGGCAATGTTGTCTTTTCCAGTGGAGCGAGAGGCTCGGTGTTTGGCTTTTTTCTGTGAATATTTCCTGTAATCCAGACTAATGGACAAACCAGACGTCCAGTGCAGTGGTTGATCTCTCCATTTGTACCCACTTTAATTCAGAAGGCTTAATTGAGTAGTGTATAATGGTAATTCATAATTTTAAATCCTTACAGTAGTTTGCGTTCTTATAAGATACTTCTGATCAGAACATTCCCTGTGTGCGAATGTGTGCGTGGCCATGTGGTGAGCGGTGCTCTAACTTGCGCTTGGCCAGAATGAGATGACCGCAGAGGAGAAGCGGCGAGCCCATCAGAAGGAACTGGCCAATCAGGTGAATGAGGAGGCCAAGCGGCGGCTGACAGAGCAGAAAGGAGGGCAGCAGATACAGAAGTGAGTGAGAGAAATGAGGCAGGAGGTGTGAAGATGGAGGGATTTCAGCAGTCTGTGTGAAATATGTATGTGTATCGCTTTCAAAGTTTTATAGGCTACTGAATGAACATTTTGTCTGTTAATTTTTTTTTTTTTAATTTTTTTTTTATGCTTTTCTCTCCGATTCCTTGCTTGCTCGATTCTTCCAGGGCTCGCAAGTCCAATGTCTCCTACAAGAATGTCTCCCAGATGCCGCGGGAGAAGGAGATTCGTGAGATGAAGCTCNAGGGCTCGCAAGTCCAATGTCTCCTACAAGAATGTCTCCCAGATGCCGCGGGAGAAGGAGATTCGTGAGATGAAGCTCTTCATTGACAAGAAGTATGAGAGTGTGGTCATGCCTATTTTTGGGATCGCTACACCGTTTCACATTGCCACCGTTAAGGTATCTGGCAGCCAGAGCAGATCTTTCGTTGACAGGAGAGAGTTGCCGAGCATCTAAAGAATTGTCTTTTTCTACTCTTATGTAGAACATCAGCATGTCAGTGGAAGGAGATTACACTTACCTGAGGATCAATTTCTACGTCCCTGGAAGCTCCCTGGGCCGTCATGAGGGAAATGTCTTCCCTAATCCTGATGCTACATTCCTCAAGGAAATGTGAGCTTTTTCTGTTGGGTCTGCTGTTTTTAGTTTAGTTTTTTTTTTTTTTTGGAAACCTTTTGTCAAGGCTTCCTTAGCTTCCCTTCACTTCTGTGTTGGTTGGTCAGTCCATCTGCCTCATTCTGTCCCACTGACTGCAGCATTTTTCCACCCTTTTGCCAGAACATATCGTGCCTCAAACCTGAAGGCCCCCGGTGACTCCTCAGTGCCATCTAGTAACCTACAGAATGCTTTTCGTATCATCAAGGAGGTGCAGAAGCGCTACAAGATGCGTGAGGCTGAGGAGAAAGAGAAGGAAGGCATTGTCAAACAGGACTCACTGGTCATCAACTTAAACCGCAGCAACCCAAAGCTCAAGGACCTGTATATTAGGCCCAATATTGCTCAGAAGAGGATGCAGGGCTCACTGGAGGCCCACACTAATGGTGAGAGGTGGTAGAAAAGGTGTTTTTGGGGAGTGCAGTTTTTGGAAGGCTTACGTGTTGACGGCTGGTCAATGACCTGTGTCCTCCTAGGATTCCGCTTCACCTCAGTGCGTGGTGACAAGGTGGACATCTTGTACAACAACATCAAGCATGCGATTTTCCAGCCCTGTGATGGCGAGATGATCATTGTGCTGCACTTTCATCTCAAGGTTTGTTGCCGAGATGCTTGTGTGGTTCCTGCTTGTTTGCTGGGTTTCTGCTCCTGATAAATCTGGGTCTTTCCTTTCCTCCTGCTAGAACGCAATCATGTTCGGTAAGAAGCGGCACACAGATGTACAGTTCTACACAGAAGTGGGAGAGATCACCACAGACCTGGGCAAGCATCAGCACATGCACGACCGGGACGACCTTTACGCTGAGCAGATGGAACGAGAGATGAGGCACAAGCTAAAGTCTGCTTTCAAGAACTTTATTGAAAAAGTGGAGAACCTCACCAAGGAGGATCTGGAATTTGAGGTGCCATTCAGAGACTTGGGGTGAGTCGACAAATAAGTCCCGAACATCCTGAAATAACTGCTCCACCAGGGTCATGCTGTTTTTGAGCGGTGGGGCAGGGTACCCTCCAACGGAGCCCCAGGTCCTCACAGGGCAGTCAAACGCATTCTCTCATATTCTCACACGGGGAGTGATCTCGAGTCACCGCCTCGCAAAAGTATTCAGACCCCCCCCCCCAGAAGTCATCAGCGTTACCTGGGTTAAAAATTATACTAGCTCATATTTTTGGTCAGAACCAAAAGAAGATATTTTCGCAGATGTTTTAAAGAAAAGGGAAAGGCTGGATTGCGCTACTTGCGTAAGTCTTCTTTCGTGATGTTATATTCGGTAGCGCTGCCGAACGTTAGTATTTTGGGGTAAATATGTACCAGCTTTGCACATCATTTGGGAGTTTTTGGCAAGTCTTCACGTGGCTGACCGGATCGTGTTTGCAGACAGCAGTTTTGAAATGATGTCGCAGATCCTCGGTGGGGTGGAGGTCAGGACTTTGTTCGCCTTTCAGGTTTTCGTTTTCTTCAACATGTCTGCAGACATAACTTATTGGGGCTTTGAAAATGTAGTGTTGGAGCATTCTGAGTTCGCAATGAAAATATAGATTGAAAAAAGTGTCCGTTTAATTTATAAAGCAGCGGCGTTGATCACTTTGAAGGGGTCTGAACGCTTCTGTAAGGCACTGCATGTCTGTGGACTGGGGAGAGGAAAGCGGAGCTCCTGAAGGAAACCCACGCAAACGTCACACGTGCTGGGCCCGATCTGCACCATTGTGACCTGCTGTGTCTTCATGTCCCTCAAATCACTTTATTTTTGAATGACACCCATCCCGCCTCTAACCTGGTTCACGTGCCCGCGGTGAGGGGGTCGAGTTACCGTTATTTCTTACGCAGACAATATCATCACTTTTCCAATGGAAATATGTCACAAAATAAGAATAAGTAGGTACTTTTACACATGACAGTGTCACCTTCGGACTGTACAAGAGTAGGGGTCTAAATGCTGTTCAATAAGCTTGTTGCATGGGGGGGGGATTCTTCATAACTTGGAGCAGTTTTTCATTGTACAGACCCCTGTTTTACGAGTGCGATGTGTGTTTGGGTGAAATGTACTGGCTGAATTGTTCACCGGTTCAGCGGGTGACGCTGGTCTGTGTCACGCAGGTTCCAGGGCGCCCCCTACAGGAGCACATGTCTACTGCAGCCCACCTCCAGCTCGCTGTGCAATGTCACAGAATGGGTCAGTATGGACCTGTCGGTTTCTCTCCAGTTTAAGTTGCTTTGTCAAATCATGCTGCATTGAACAACACATTACAGCGAAACGGTACCACACGATAATGAATTGCTTTGATCACCTTCCAGCTCAGTCCTTTTCCACCACGATTCAGCTTTTATTTGTGTAAAAGGAGCGTGAAGGTGCGTTTAGATTTGTGTGGCTTTCTGAGAGCACTTTCTGGAAACACTTTGCAGCCGCCATTTGTCGTGACTCTGGATGAGGTGGAGCTGGTCCATTTTGAGCGTGTGCAGTTCCACCTGAAGAACTTTGACATGGTAACCGTGTACAAGGACTACAGCAAGAAGGTGACGATGATCAACGCCGTGCCCATGAACTCGCTGGACCCCATTAAGGAGTGGCTCAAGTAAGGCTTGGTATTGCACAGCTTGCCTTGGGTGGCTCTATCTTGTTGTGTTGTGTTTGGGGACTATGGGTGTGTTTCCTGCACTTTTCATTCAGAGCTTCTGTTTCTGTGCTGCCTGCACAGGCAGATGTGACTGGTGGGTTGTGTGGTGTTGCTCAAAGACACAAGTTTTGATGAAAAAACATACTTATGCACGTGGTCCTTAAAGTGAAACGTCGGTGAACGTGCTCCACAACGGAATGCATGAAGTACACACTCGTATCCGACGGCTCTAGTTATTTCAGATGATGTCTCCAGGTCTTTGGTTATTTCACATTTGTTGGACATTATTTCCCTTCTCTTCAGTTGTTCCAACTAATGGACAGGATTTCAGTGCTCAGCCTCTATTCCGCCTTAATTTCTCTATCAGTTCCTGTGACATCAAGTACACGGAGGGTGTACAGTCCCTGAACTGGACCAAGATCATGAAGACCATTGTGGATGATCCCGAAGGCTTCTTTGAGCAGGGAGGGTGGTCATTCCTGGACCCAGAGAGCGAGGTGGGAGCTCTGGGATGGTCGTTCTGCCAACTGGGTGATGCAGCAAGTCTGCACTGGGTGGCGCTCTGCAGGGTGAGGATGAGGTGAGCTGAG
>UFQX01001003.1:0-12910 GCA_900497675.1 Arapaima gigas
TAGGTGGATACTGGGTGGATGAGTAGATGGATAGATGGATGAGTGGATGGGTAGGTAGATGGTTGGATGGGTGGATGGATGGGTGGATTAATGGGCAGATGAGTAGGGTGGATGGATGGATGGATGGGTAGGTGGATGGGTCAATGGGTGGAAGGATGGGTGGATGGGTACCTCGGTGGAGAGCTGCATTACATTAATAGTGAATCTAATTTTACAAACAACGTTTTCCATTTATGCATCAACCAGATCTTAAATGCTTTGTGTTCAATTGCAGGTGATAGATCTTTCTAAGTTTCATCATTTACTGTATTATGCTAAATATATGAAATAGTGACGGACTGAATTTTAACTTCAAATATTGGTAAGCACTAAAGCAACATTCTGTATAGGCGGGAAGATTTAGTTATAACATTTTACTGAGCGTTGATTTTCATATAGCGCCCTGCCCAGAACTGTCGACTCATCGCCTTGATCTTTCCCTGTGTTAAAATGACGCTTTGCGTCATATGGACAAAAGCAAAATGGGCGTCGCGCTGTAAGCCTTTCCAGTGACACGTATGCGATGTGCGACCTCTCTGACCTTGAGCGCTCATACCCAGCTGTAACCCATGTCCTTCATACCCCCTGCCTCCTCTTTTCTGCCCTCTTCTCCGGCTTCCTGCAGCTTGATGGATGCTCGACCAGCAACCTTCAGCACTGTCAGTGACTGTTCGGTTTGGAACCCTCGCTGCACTCTGGGTCGCAGCGTGCAAGTTCATCTACAGGCATTCTAGGAGGGGCGGAGGAGAGGGTTGCGATCCTCCACCTGCATCTCAGGAGCACCTCCTCGTTCTCGAAAAATGACATTTACAACGTAAGCGACTGAGTGACAATTGGAACAATGGAGTTTTAATTTGGGGCGACATGAACGAAATTAACCTCCAGCTCCTACATTTCGTTTTTGGAAAAACAGATGATTAAAAAGCACTAAGAGAAGACGCTCAATGGAAGAACTACCTCTTTTTGCCGGTGATGTAACTTGCTTCTCAGATGCATTTACTGTACCCTTTAGAAGGTCATTTGTTTTCCGGGGCAGGGGGTTGTGTTTACGCGTTCCGAAGCCGAGTGCCTTAGCAAGACTTGAAACGCGTAGTAAATCTGCGCCGAGGCCTGTCCTTTCAGCAAGCAGAATTTATGAATCGGCCAGAGCGGCGACAGTACGTCGCGCATATTTCAGCCGTTTCAGATCTCGCAAAGAGGCTACGGCCGTTTCAAAGCTCACGACCAAAGCCGGGTTTGGCGCTGGACGTAAACCACATGCGAATAGACCTTGACGGTAGGACCGCTATCTTCACCGGTACCCCAGGAGGGTTGTGTCCCCACCCTCTGCGTGTGGGAACTTTGGGACGGACCAGGCGGCTGCCCACTGGAAGCGGCCCGGGTTTGATTAATGAGACGCTCGCGAATGGAGCCCTTGAAACAAAAAGCTGAGATTGTAGTGAGCAGAGATAAGGGCCGCTCCAGTCAAGTTGGCCATCATCCCTCTTTGGCTAATGACCTCTACTGTCACTGGGAAACGGCAGGGCAGCAGGTAGGGGAGTACAAAAAAACCGTGTCCTGACACGTGCATTCATTCTGCAAATGAAAAGGGGTAATTGTGAGGGAAAGCGGCGCATCTTTGTTCTTTCGAATAAATAAAAACGCAGGAACTGCCTGAAATATGGACAATGCCATTACTGATTTAATTTAAATAGCCTTCTATTATCCAGGCTCCCGGGGTCCTGCGGTGAATGTTAATGCGGCTGTGGTGGTGGCGCAGGCGGAAAGGCCTACGTAATGGAAGGGAGATAGTATGCAAAGCGTATAAAGGATGGAACATTGTCCTTCCGACATCTGCGCCCGTAGCCGAAGGCTGGAGAACCGAGAGCGTTCTTTGCACGGCCGGAACCGCGTCGCTTTATCGTCGCCTCTTGTCTCGTTGCTTCGCTCCGACGACACGGGTGAGGCTCGCAACGTTCTTGTTTGTTTGGTGGCAAGGGAACAATTTCGAAGCATTTTGCTCCCAGAACGGCCCCCGATGAGCACGGGCGACGTAGTCGGCTGTTGTAATGTTGGTGGTGGAGTGCGGAGATGTTTCGGTGGCGCTGGCTTTGTGACAGGCTACAGGAGCATCAGGAGCGCTTCGGGGGAATGTCAGCTGTCTTCGAGCGAGGTGCTGATGCCATCTGACGTGTGACGGCACAGTAGGACTTGCCAAGAACAGCGTGGTGTCACAAACACTGGCAAGTACAATAGCAAAACAAGGTGTGCGCTAACCCACATTTTACCTTTGCGGCTAAGCCGTCACGGGGCTGACTGTCAGCTGTCGTGTGCTTTTACGTATTCCTCCACTGCTGTTACCTGGCGCTCAGGCAACATCTCCATTTTTTGCATGCATGAACGAATGAGCTTGACCAGCCCTGTGTGCAGGCGGTTCGATCTTCCCCCCGGTGTTTACTTTTAATAATTGTACTTGCAAATGGCAGAAGAAAATGCCTTTTGAAAATAAAATTTTATATGTCAGGACAAATTTAGACTTTACTGCCGCAGTAAACTCTCTGTGGAAAATTGAGCTGGTTAGAGAATTTGTGGGGGTTATTATCTCACACCTCACCTAGCAGAGATTTGCAGGTTATTGGTGGAAAGTGCTGACAGTGCCGTGCATATTTGTTCGGAAGATCTTTGGTGTTCCGTTTAGAGGGGAGCCGGTGACACGTGTTGCCCTTATTTCGAACTGTTGTCATTCAAGGGGACGGCTGCTTCCCCTGCTCCTCACCTAAACCTCACTGGGTTGCACCTGGGAGCGGAACTCAGGTGTGCTCAGTATGTGTGTTGGGCGGAGCCTTGGGTTTTGACAGGTTACAAAAGTGTATCCCGGTGGTTGAGTTGCTCAAAACTCTCCCTGGAGGAGTGCGATGAATCACTCGGTTCATTCTCTACCCTACACACGTACAGCAACCCCTCAGTACCTGAACCCGAATTCTCAGCCCAGGAACCACTGAAAAGGCATTCTTACCACTAGACCTCATTGTTCAGACTAATATCCGAATTTTTATTATAACGACTCTTGAAAATCAATATCTTCGTATTGCTATCTGAATGGAACGATCTTGCCATAATGAGTTTTCATCCAAAGCTTATCAGTAATAAAAGAATTAAAATGCGAATGAAAGTCAAAATAAATGTAAAAATCTACAAATACCATAGAGCACCTTACAGTGTACTATCACACTGCACAGGTGGTAACAGCTGTTTCCGCCCATTTCACTTTGTCTGGACTATTTGTTGCAAATTTCATTTTTTAATAATAAACCTATTTATTTAAATCCCAGGCTGTATAGCTATGACAGGCTGATAGTTATATAGGTGTTTCCCAATGGACTGTGAAAACATTATTAACTTTTCCCCTTTTAAAATAATGGGAACTTGGGACTAGGTATTCAAAAAATTTGGTATCCGACATGTCTTTAGATATGAATTACATTCGGATACCGAGGGTCTACGGTATAATGAAGTAGTCTGAGACCAGGTGTCATGCCTGGCCTCTCAGCAGCATATTAAATAATTCCTGAGGTCTATGATGCAGAATAATATGAATTTAAAGTTTCTTCTGAATCGCAAACAATGCTAATGCCGTAGTTTACAACATTAAGCCAGAAATGAGAGGGGTAGGTAGCCTCTTGTGCTAAAAACAATAACTTCCTCATGATTTATGCATCGTGGAAAAAGTACAAGTTGTAGGAAAGCTGTTCTGAAGACACAAGAGTGGCACATTCTGGGCGTAGCATTATTTAGTACCCTGTTCGCTTGTGGTGCTGATAGCAGGTAACTGGTTCCACAAGCAGGAATGTTCTGTTTATGTTAGAAGAAGCAGTATTCCTTCGGGGGTGAGCTTTAGAATCACACGAGGCTTTCGGGGAAGACACCTGCCTGTGGCTTTTTCTAAGCAAGATTTTTTTTTTAACGCACACTTTGTGTCTTTACTGTGCTTCACCGTGTTAGTGTTGTAGCTGAAGTGGTGGCGCAGTATTCCAAGCATCACCACCGGCTATTTACTCCTCCTTGGTCCACGAGGGCAGTGCCAGTCTGAGCTGAGCTTTAGGTGATGAGGCGCCGTTCACAGCAAAACCCTGTAATAATTCATACTCACGAATTTGAATGCGACGCGACTGGTGACCGGCTTCCGACCTCCTCCCATACCCTTTCCAGTCACCAACATCTTCTTTTGATGCTGATGAATGTGCAGCTTTTGCTGAAGACAACAAACGTTTGGCTGAAGTTTTCTATTAGTGTTATTCCTCTATTATTATTATTAATATTATGTTTGTCGTATGCATGTTTTTGTCCCGGGAATATATTTTCTACATGTTTAATGAATGAAAACAAAATTCCGTCCGTTTTCTTTTCTCACAGTAAATGGAAGACCAGCCGAAAAATATTGCTTTTCATTAACCTTGTAATAACAAGACCCGGTAATTTGAGGAATTTAATTTTTTGGACCTCACTTACTGCCGGTTTTATTGTGTTACTCACTTAACAAACTGCTTAACAAACTGTTGTGTCACCTGCCTTGCAAGTTTAGCCCTCCAACTGCTTTAACTATTTCAGACCACTGACCATGTGACCATGTTACTCAAAGAAGGTTCTTGGTTCCTCTGTGGCTGGAACCTATAGCCTTCTGGTCCAGTTCTTTGACTAATATAGTTTAATTCCCAGTAAGTGGCCACGTGTGTCAACCTGTATGAGTGGGTTTAGATGAGCTCTCACTGGGGTCCAGGTGGTGTGAAATCCAGGCCCTAGTGGTCCTAAGAAGCACCCTTCATGCCCCCAGCCCACCCCTTACCACCTGCCAAGCCAACATTCCTGGATGGAGGGTGACTTCCACACACGGCGAGATTTAAACTGCAGTGGGCTCTCTGGTCTTGCCAGGATGTTTTGTGCCAACTGGGTTGCTGAAAGAAAGAAAGAAAGAAATGGGGGGGGGGGGCACCGGCAGAGTATCATCTCCTCTTCCTTCTCGCCAGCAGACAGTCAAGGATGATGGTGGACTTACAAGAGACAGATCACAGCAGCTTCTTGCTGGTCGTCCTCGAAGTGTCAGGCGTTGACCTATAGGGGCCAAGTAAGAGAGAGAGAGAGAGAAATGGCAACTGGACCTCAGCACCTGGGTGGATTAAGCCTGACACAGTTCATAACCCCAAGACCAGATCAGATCACGGTCTCGGCCCCGTCAGATCCGGCCGAACGAGGAAAGGCAGAAACACGAACGGCGGCCCGGGGCTGATGCCCACCGTCAAAAAATAACACAGACCCAAACAGAGGTGGGGGTTGGGACCCAGTGTAACGGTGCCTGCTTTCAACACATCATTCTCACTAAAGGGCCACTTCAATAATTCATCGCTCTCTCCACACTCAGCCGCTCTCACTAGCCTCTCTGCGCCAGCTAATAGATTTCAACACCCTTTAAACAGCTCTGAGGAAATGACCGGGGATCCAGGAGGCAAAATCAGGCAGAATGGGCGGGTGGGGGGTGGGGGGGTTCGTCCTAGAAATGTGCTCCAAGCGTCAAGGAGGACGGATCGTGTGTCTGATTCAAGATCACAGTTTGTTTGCGATCGACGTTTTATTAAGGGTTCTTTTCGATTTATTGACTTATTTCATACTCTACTTTTCAGTCACGTTTCATGTGGACCATATATGCGTGGGAATGGTCGGGAAAAAAAATAAACAGGCCCTTTAAGCGATCCGATATATGAAGCAGAACATAGTTTGCCTTAATTTATTCAGCTAGAAAAACAGCCATTTGTTCTTGTTTCTCAAGATTTGGACCCGAGTCATGCAACTGCTGGGCAGGAGCTCCAACTTCTGGTCTGTTAAGGCGTCTGAAATATGGCTGAACGCAACTGTAAACATGCATTCGTACAGGAGTACAGGAACACGCTGATAATGTGAACTAAAGTTTACGGGGCTCTCGCTCGTGTCCCATTTTGTTGAGGTGCACGAGAAGCCCGACGTCTTGATTCCTGAGGTCACGTGTGGCTCTGCTCACCCTCATGTCACTTGATGGTCCCTCAGAAGCTTCTCTATTCATTCAGTTGCGCTACTGATGAACAAACCAAATGCCGACGTTCGGTCTCATCGCTTCTTACGTAAGAAATTGTTACGTTCATATCAAAATTCAACTTTTTTTCTCCCCTCAGTTAAAAATCAAAAGTTTGGGTACACTTGGGTAGCCGTTCTGTGTTCGCTTGCCTTTGTCGCCGTTTGCATTTGTCTGTCGGCGCATTTGTTTCTGTGCCTCTTCCAGAAAGTCGGCCTGTGCCCATAGCGGCCTGTTGTTTTATGCTATACATTTCTTTTTAACGTGTCTCTACCACCGCGTGTGTGCATGTCTACATGTGGGTGCTGGTGTTTGCCTCTGTGTGTTATATTTTTGGGATCATTTATTGCGCTAAGCTGAGTTCAATACGCACAGACACAACGCGAGAAACTAGGGTGTGTTTGTGCGTTTCGTTCTGTTATTTTCCACCTGTGTTTCTCCCAGGTTCTCCTCTCTCCTGTTACCCCGCGGCTGGTAAATCATTCAGGTGGCAGCCAAGTTGAAGGCTTGAATTTCCACTGTTAGCCATCGAGCTGTGAGGCCCCCTGTTATCCTATATACTAGTCTGCGTGCCACGCCGACCCCCTCCCCCACCCCCCTTCCTCACCTGCTCATCTTTAATTCACTCTGGTGTCTGCATGGACCTTATGGAAAGCTCTCTGCATTCCTGAGTCTTTCCAGCTTTGAACGTGGCCGTGATCTCCATGGACATGTAGCACAGAGAGACGCCAGCCTGGCCACCTGCATCGGAGATAATTTTCCTCCCATTGGCGGAAAGGCACTTCCCACTCTTCTCGAACCCTGGTCGTAAATAAGTTCTGTCATGAAGGCAAACGTGAGTCTAGGGACACTGTCCTTTACTTGTTCCTTCATGGAGTTTGTCCTCACAGTTGACGGCGGCCATCCCCCCGCCCCAGCCTGGCCTTTTTACGTATAAATTCCTATCGTTGGACTAAGGTGAAATTTCTTTGTTATTATCAATGTCTACATTTTTAACTCTTTTTTGCATATTATTACTTGTATATCTGAGCAGCAGTTGTTCCCAAGACTCTGCTGGCTGCAACCTGGACCCAAAACTTCAGTCGGTCCTGCTGAAATCAACAGGTACGCTGTTAGCTGCTGAGAAGAGGGTGGTGAGCGACCTGGTGCTCCCAGTCTACCTGCCTAAAACCTCGTAGAAGATCATCTCGTCGGTCCCTGAGACAATCTGCAGAGAAGAAGTTCCTCTGTGCTGAGGAGGCCACGCTCATTTTTATCTTTCATGGAAAACTCCAGCTTCTTTATCAACAATAATATGTCAGCCGTCCTGGAATCAGGTCTTTCCTTTCTGTGGGTTTTTGTCTCTTGGAGGAGGATTTTAAGCCGACGAAGTGATAAACACAATGTCACACAATATTCCCCCTTTTGGACAAATTCGCACTTGGGGTATTAGCAGACTTTCAGGTTTGCGGGGAGAAGTGAGAACAGCAGGGGAGACGAGAGGTGGAAAAGCAGGCAGCCGTACCGAAACCTTTCAAGTTCAACAGGTTCAAACTGACCACAACTGGCTTTTGGGTGTTTTTTCTTCTGCGTCTTCAACAGGTCCATTTTAACTCTCCCTGTCTCTTTTTCTGTGTTGTTGAAACAGTTGCTCCTGGTTAGGGTTTTGTCGGAGGGGTCGGGGGATCGGCAGGGCATCAGTGCCTCAAATGGTCCCCTCTTTCTCCTCTTTTCTCCTGTTCCCTTTCTTTTCCTTGGCCTGCCCCCCATCTGTGGTCTGACCTCTGCGGTTCCTCACTCGTGCTCCCCTTCTTTCAAAGGCTTCGGGAAATCAGTAATTGGAAGGGATGTGACGGCCCGGAGGCCCCTCCTGGAGGAGGGGAGGCCCAGAACGGTGAAGACGTTGAGATCCGACGTGCGGGCTTCGGCAAGCCTGATCCAGCCTCCCCCTGGCCTCAGGGCAGAGGGCCAGGGGGCAGAAGACACAGAGACAACCCTTGCTGCATGCAGTGGAAACATCATGAGTCCACAGATGTGTACATACAAACACTCCGCAACTGCGGTCACAAAAGCACCATAAAACAATTCCAGTCTAAACTACAAAAGCAAAACAGTGCAATAGCGAACAGTCTGACTTTCTAATATTTATTAAAAAATTATCTTTCTGTCTGTGGGTCTGTATTTGGATTGTATATTCAAGGACTCTATCTATCTATCTATCTATCTATCTATCTATCTATCTATCTATCTATCTGTCTGTCTGTCTGTCTGTCTGTCTGTTTGTCTGTCTGTCTATCTGTCTGTATGTCTTTTTCCCTCCCTGTTTATCTATCTATCTATCTATCTATCTATCTATCTATCTATCTATCTGTCTGTCTGTCTGTCTGTCTGTCTGTCTGTCCGTCTGTCTGTCTTTCTGTCTGTCTGTCTGTCCGTCTGTCTGTCTGTCGGTCTGTTTGTCTGTCTATCTGTCTTTGTCCCTCCCTGTCTATCTATCTATCTATCTATCTATCTATCTATCTATCTATCTATCTATCTGTCTGTCTGTCTGTCTGTCTTCAGCCAAGGTCTTCAGAGCAGGGCAGAAGCTCCAAGTTTAACTGGAGGAGATGGAAACCACTTGTATGGTGGCTACGTTTTCCGTGCAGGAGAACAGGATTGGAGGTGGCCACCTGCTCCAGCTTGCGTGTTGGCCAGACAAACCCCTGTGGTGGCTTGGAAGAACACGTACCTGTTTGAAAGTGGTGTGAGAGGCAGGCTGCGAGCGCTAGGCTAATGGGCCTGTGCTTCTGTGCTTAACAACATGTATAATAACACTTAAATAAAGAGGTCTGGACTGCATCAGTGGTAATAACTGCCTGCCTGGCACTGCGTTTCCACACACACACACACACACACACACACACACACACACACACACACACACACATTCCTTTTGCACACCCACATCTGCTCCCTTCTCCTCCCTGCCCCAGCGCTTTGCACCTCCAGTGGTCCGGGCCTTGCCGCGATGTCCGAATTCGAGATGCTAATGAGGTGAATAAACACCCAGCCAAGCTGCATTAACCTGGCAGTTGCCCGACAAGGAGCCTCGCACGACAAAACCTACCTCGGGGGTCTAGCCATGCCAAGTGCTGTTACTGCAGGGTCTGGTCTTCTTCGCTTCCCCAACCCTGCCCTGCCCTTGGTTTGCGAGAGGATGCAAGAGGTTGGGGGTGGGGGGAGGTTTGTGGGTATGGCTGACACATCCTTGCCTCCCCTAACTCAGTTTACTCTCCCAGGAACCCTGGGATGAGCCTCTTGACTCCATCTGGGCTCCTCCCTGTGTTTCATCCACCGCCTCTGCTCCCCCACACTACTCCGTTCATCGTATCCAAAATTCCCAGGTCTCTCGGTGACCCTGGCCCATCTTTCTGTGTCATCCTCTTCCTCCCAAACATCTCCAGTTTGCTCTCATTCTTTTCCCTCCCCTCCATATGAAGAGGCTGGCGGGTCATTGCAGAAGATAAGTGTGTGTATAGGGGGTGTTTGTGTCTCCGCACCAGTGTGTTCACAACCAAATGCTGCTCTGTGCTGCACTAGCTAGAAAGCCAGTTACTCACTGGCTGCAAGTCCAGCTTTGCAGCTGCAGATGATACTTTTTCCACCATCAGTCAGGAAACAGCATTAATTTGCAAAAGCTACGACCTGCATGTCTCCACCTGCCAGAAGAATAGGAGCTAGAGGCCTTCGACGGTGTCGGGGAGAGAGATGGCAAACAGTTTAAACGAAACCACAGCAACGTCTGAGAGAAGAAGAGAACACGTCGCGGTCACCTTTCAGGAATTTACAGCCGTAAACACTTATTTCAAAAGAGCAAATGTGTGAATTCTGTGGTTATATTTAGAAGATTGTGACATTCCGAACAGTCTGAATATATACAAACCTTACTATGTCTCTCCCTCCATGTGCCTGCCCATCCACAAGTCCTGGACTGGGTCACAGCAGCCCAGATCCTCTGCTGGAATCTCAGAATCACCACACACACACCCACACACACACACACACACACACACACACACAGTGGGCAATTTATAGTGGCCACTTACCTTAAAACACATGTCTTTGGACAGTGGGAGGAAACCAGAGCAGCCCAGAGGAAATCCAAACAAGCAAACGCCGCCAAGACCGAGCTGGACTTGAACCCAAACGGCTGAGGACCGGCTGAGGTGACAGCCCCTACACACTGTGCAACTGCTACACTCAAAATGTGTTTTAATTTAAAAAAAAGTACTTATTTACAATACGATTAAAAGCTTTTTTGCCCCTTCCCAATCTTCGACCTTCTCTGCAGCCTTTCTGATATTAAATTTGATCAGAGTAAAACGACACCTATCTTGGGTTTTATGTCATTTCCTCAGCGTGGAACATAATGAAATGTGGAATCGGAGGTGTGAAAAAGTAATTGCTTCTTCACAGTTAACAACAGGTTGTGCCACCTTTAGCTGCAATGACTGCAACTAAAAGCTTCCTGTCAGTGTCGACCCGGGTCTCTCCCTGGGGAGGATTTTTGGCCCACTACTCCATGCAGACCTGCTCAAGCTCAGCAAATGTTTACAGGTTTTCAGACACAAGCAGGTCTTTTCAGGTCTTGCCACAACGCGTCACCTCGATCCAGGTTGAAGAAATTTCTCCAGGCCTTCCTGTTACTTTAATTTTGTTATTTTCTTCAGCAATTCTGACGTGCTTGTAAGTTCCAGATCTCAGTTTTGCTGCACAACCCAGTGGGACTTCAGGTTCGACTCGCACACCAATGGACCGATGCTATTGTTTCTAACGTTTGAACACAGAGAGGAATTCGTCGGCTCTTCTAGCGTGCTGGCAGCAAGGTATCCGAGTCCTGCTGCAGGCAGTCGTTCCCAGACCACCACGCCGCTCCCACTCTCCTGCAATGTTGGTAGATTTTTCTTATTCACAAATATTGTGTCTGGTTTTTGCAGACGTAATGCGGCCACATGTTGCCCAAGATGTTCTACTTTGATTAATCAGTTCACAGAACATTCTTCCAGAAATCTTGAGCATCATCCAGCTGCTTTTTGGCAAACTGCACTGGAGCCTTTGCGTTGTTTTTAGTGACCAGTCATTTCTGCTCTGTAACTCTAGCTTGTATCTCATTGCTACACTCTTTCTTAGCGTGGAAACGTGAATATGGGTGAGCCGAGGGAAGACGGGTCTGCAGTTCCCTGCACGGTGGTCTGGGGGTTCTTTTTGCACTTATTGAAGGTTTTATGCCTCGGTCAAGGGTGGCCACTCTTAGGTTCCACTGTTCAAAGGTTCTCTGTTTGAAGGGTTTGGCTCTGGCTGTGGTTTGATGGAGCTTCAGAGCTGCAGAAGCGCTTGCGCCGCCCTGTCCAGCCTGATGGGCTTCAGAAACTTTTCTCCGGAGGTCAGAAGTTTCCTTTAATCTTGGCATTATAGGCTTTGACGAATCTTTTGCCAACCTGACTTTTGCTGGTAAAAGTTTAAACAGTCGCAAATTACACCGGCGAGGGCCGGTTCGTGTTCAAACAGCCGACTGCTCTTAGCCCTTTCATTACGGGGATTAAAGTTAGGGGACCATTACTTTCTCACACCTATGACTGTGTACTTCATTTTCTTCCATACCAAGGAAATGACACAAACCCAACACTGCTGTCATTTTTTCTTTCTTGGGCTCCTTTCATATATTAATAGAGCTAACAAAAGGCTCAGATCTAATTTTTTGAAAAAAGAAAAAAAAAAGGAAAATTGGGACGGGGATACAGACGTTTTCACAACACCGTGTTATTGCTTTGTTGCTCAGCTGATGGTTTGATTCCAAGGGTTGCTTCAACGGAGCGGCTCAATTTGAATGTCTTCCCGGGAGGACATCACCCAGGCGCTTAGCTGAATTTGACCTGTTTGTCGTGAGGTTTAATGCGTCAGCCCTTAGCCACTTTTACCCGTCTCGTAGCTAAAAGTTAAATCAGACATACACCTTTCAGAATCCGAGGCAGCGTTATGTACTCTTACCCTCCGTCGCCCGGTATGGAGGGTGAGGAGGACCGCGGTACAACCCGAAGAATAAAACACATTGAAAAAGCTAAAGTGGAAAACAAAACCTCAAATAATGAAGTAAATGGAAAAAAAGCAATAAATAATGCAGGAACAGTCACCGTATCGACCCACTATAAATCCGTACGTAAATACATGCACTTACATCCCTGCAGAAAAGCGACGCTTCCGTCGGTCACTGACGCGACACGTCGCGTTATTTCTGAGCCGCGTTCCACTCGGGCCGCCTCTGTGAGACTTTCGCTGGTCCCTTTTACTGCTCATTAATCGACTGTTTTGACTGTTTGACGGATTTCCCAGTTTTGCTTTTTCTCTTGGAATTTCTTTCAGCGATTAACGGATTAGCGCTTTGTTTTTCCCGTGGCGCTCGTCTCCCCCACAGGCCAGTCGTCCTGCTTAGGGGTGTTTGGCAAGTGCAGCCCAGGGTCTGGGGGTGGTGGTCCCCAATTTGAGAAATTAGGAAAGATCCAGGCCGCACAGCGGTCTGTCTATTTTCTGTTTTCTGCTTATTTTAATCAAGTCCGGTGTCATTTACTGAGCCGTAGTTTATGGTTTATTAATCAATGGGCAGCCTGGATTGAATTATTAATCCTGCTACTTGTCTTTAATTTCTCCCCCACCCGGCGTCTCTGGTTCCATGTCCCGACCCAACATTTCTGCGGGGTAGGATCACGCGACCAGCGTCCTCAAGGAGCACCGGCCTTGGTGGCTGTGGGGATCCTCGGGGGGGGGGGGGGGGGG
>UFQX01001003.1:12953-31897 GCA_900497675.1 Arapaima gigas
GGGGGGGGGGGGGGGGGGGTGACATAGGTAGGAGTTACTCTTCTCCTGCCTTTCAGCAACAGGCGTGAACTTTGTGCTTTAAAAAAAGCCCCATTTTAATTTCTGCTCGCTTGCCCCCTCCCCCCCGCCCCCTTTATTCAGTTTTAATATTCGATCAGTAACTGTGTCAAAATAGTCGCAAATGTCGGTGTGAGTGTGAAGTCGATGAGATCCCTTTCTCAGCAAGAAAGACACAGATTAATTTGTAACGCAGACGGATGACGTTCTGGAAAGTGTCCAAAGGCTGGAAATGTCTCCAGACAGTCGCAGCGATACAGTCGTTCGTTCAGCCTCTTGGGGTTCGCAGCGCTTTGTTTGAGGTGCCGGGTCCCTGTTGTTCTGTAATTATATTCTGCTGGATTTATGGGTGCGGTTAAGCGGGGGATGCAGATGGGAAGGCAAGCAGCTTGCTACGGACGAGAGTATCGGTGCCATGTTACACTCAGTGAAAGAGAAGGAGGCCGAGAGGTGGACCGAGACACCAGAGACTGACACCAGAGTAGCGGGGACAGAGAAAGCTTATCTAGAGGCCACAGGCCAGCGTGTGTGTGTGTCGGAGAAGTGTGGTGCAGGGAGGGGGTTGAAATATCGGGTGAACCGAGAGGGACGTAGCAAGTTATCTGGCCTGAGACTAGCAACTGGAAAGCGTTGTGGGTGAGTCGCATACGTTATATATCCTCAAAGGGGCAAAAAACGGTAGAGACCGGGCCGCGACTGGTTTTCGATAGCCGCGTTTTTAAGATGACCCCAGGGACGGCGCCGCTTGCAGAAGGTCCGCGGGAACTCCCTCGGGGGGGGGGCTCACACAGGGCTCGCTTCAGTCATCCTGCAATAATAAAAGTGAAGACCTGGCGAAAAAAAAAAAAGAAAACATTAAAAAACATCATAACAGGATTCTTCACTATCATCCCATTCTCCTCTTCTTCCGCTTCTTTGTTTTCTTTCCTGGGCCATGTGGCAGCGGGGCGAGTGGGAAGAATGTGAAGTATTTTTAGGGTCCTGACCAAAAAGAAGAAAAAAAAAAAAAAAAAAAGAGGGGAGAAGTGTGGGGTTTCTGGAGGAGGGTGGTCCATAATCACACGGGGGCCTTTGGGCCTGATGCTTTCACAGAAACATAAAGACTCCTTTGTCAGCAATCCGCTCACTTATTTATTTATTTATTTGGGTTTTTTTTTTTTTCGTAGGTTGCGAATTCTCCCCCCAAAAATGTGAGTAAACAGGGTACAGCGATAATTATATAAGTCTTAATTAGTTTCCAGGGATTAAAACTGATACACATGGCGGGGGGGGGGTGGTGGTGGTTAGAAATGCAAAGAACTTGCGAGCGATTATGTTCCGGCGTAGGTGTAAATTGGGGTTAATACCTGAGATAAAAACAAATGGCTTATAATTCCCAAATTGCATCCTCTGGCGCGGGGATTTATCTGCATGCTAATTATCAGAAAAGGCAAATACATTTTAAATAGCCTGGGAACGTCGCTCCGTGCTGTTCATCCCTCTGCCCAATATGGTGATGCAATTGGACGTCCTCTAGGCTGCCTGGGCTGAATATTTATCAATTTGTCACGGGGCACTAGCAACAAGAAGACGAAGTAGTCTTTGCTTAAATTACGAATCCTAGATAAATAAATCTGCAAAGCTGCCCGTCTTACCAGGCTTTTGTTGTTATTTCCTTTCTCGGCACGCTCTTCATCCAAAGTGCCTTTTGCATCGTTCCGTGTTGCCAGGTTCGGAAGAGCCGGGATGTTCAGATGAAGAATCTGAAGCGCGGGATCCTGGATGAAAGGCACGATAGCGGAGCCCGTCGCCCAGGCTTTGCCCTTCCTGCTGTCAGTTCCCTCAAGGTGCTCCTTCATTCATCCATTCACCGAAAAATTATTAGTACAAAATTAATATACCGAATTAATGAGCTCACGTACACGCAAGGAGAGACGCATATTTACAGTCTTCTTATTTCATGCAACCTTTTTGACTTGGGTGTAAAATTACACCGCGTTTGTCAAAATGTTTAGTTTAAATCGCGGCGCCTTCATGTTAGGGCTCGGCGACGTCAGGTGCTCGGCGCCGATCCTCGTTCCCGCCCGGGCCGGCCGGCGGTCCCGCGTCCCCTGGATGGCTTCTTATCGCTAACGCGCTGTTTTCCGCTCGCCTTCGTGTTCGGCTCATTTCTCTCCCCTCTCTCAGAGCGCGATAACAACTGCCAATCCCAATTTTGCTTCTTTGATACAAACTTCGGAAGCTTCAAGTGTTCCGATTTTTAATTTTGCCCAGTTTTGTGGGACATGCTCCTCTAGAGCTCAGCATTAATTAAAAATAAGCAACTAATATTATTCGCAGTTATCTGGCTAATGAGCAGCAGGCAGAAGGGACTCCGGCACCTTCCGCGACTGAAAGACGTCGTTGCTTTAATTCTCTGCTTCAAATGTTAATTCCTCTTTTCCACGACGCGCCCAGCGCCAGCATAACAACCAAAACTGTACTCAAGTGTTTGGGAAAACAAGAATTTTTAAAAAAAAATCAGGTAAGAGTTTTTTTTCCCCCATTAATTTGCTCTCTTGCAGTTTTTGTCACTCATTCGCTGCCACGCTGGGTCTGAAGTCCTGTGAAGTTCGCAGAACAGTTTTTACTTTTTTTTTTTCCAGGCCGTGGCACATATTGCCCAGCTGTGGGGTGTCCTCGCCCGGCGTGAATACCTGCAAAGTGTCCGCCTGTGCTTGCTGGGCCGCTCGAAGCCGCTGGGGGTAATTAGGCCGTCGCCCCCCGATCGGGTTTCGTGTTAATAGCCTCGCCGCAAACATGAGTAGGTTCCACATGGCTGCTCTGCAGCGGAGCCACCGAAAGGCACCTGGGCTTCTGCTCTCACTTTGCAGGACGTGTCAAATGTCACGGCGCCAGTTCTAGAAGATTCCCGTGCAGTAAATCGCTTTTCGTGCCAGTCTAATCTGCATGTCTGCCTGAGCCTCACGACAACTTGACATTCACGCTAAGGAGGCCGCTTTCCCTCGATCCTCTCCGCACACAGTTTCCGCACGTGGGAAAGCTCTGGTTTGTGCTCAGTAGCGCACCCCGTGGGGCGGGGGGGGGGGGGGGGGGGGGGGGGGTGGCGGTAAGTGGGCGGTTGCTGAACTGGCATCCATCTCTGGCAGAGAGTCCACGGACATCCCCGATGAGCGTGATTTCGTCTTTCCGAGGGAGTCCAGAGCAGCAAAAACCAACGGCTGACCGTCTCGCTAAGTTCAGAACACCAACATCTGAATACGCAGGAGAACCTGAAGTTACGGGCGGGAAAGCTGCTCTGATGCCGACAAGAACTGGACAGGAAAGGTTTTGCTCGCGAACTGAATCGGCAAGCTGATTTCACAAAGGCTGGTCTTTATGGTGCGTGTCACGTTCAGGTAAATATGTGATGAAGAATCGGTTACAGCTGCTGTGGAAAATCCATTTCGTGTTCCTGTCCCTCACGCGCCTCCTCTGCGTAAACCGGTAGGAATGGTATTGTTCCAGAAAAGCACTGGTCTGGACAGAAAATTCTTTAGAATTGAGTTAAGTGGCACCACAATTACCATGATCCCAAAATTGCCCTAAAAATAGGTACTTGATGCTATTTGCAGGGATTACGTTTTTGGTCTTTAATGAGCTAAAGCCTGGAATAATCCTGACAATAATGACATGGGAAACGGATTCTCGGAAACATATGGTCAAACTGTGTTCCAGCATTAGCTGCTCGGTCGGAACCGCGGTCACAACAGAGTTGCTTCAGGAAGCCTTTTCGGCTGCTTTGAAAAAACTGATGGTCATGTAAGCTATTCTACAAGTTCTACAAGTCCCCAATTGTGGTAGAACATGGTAGACCAGAGTAATATGTCTCGTGCGGAGCCCGGAAGGACTTGACACCACAGTCAGAGTGGTAGATGAATGAAGGGAGGTTAGTACAGTCCCCAGCTTCTGAGGGCTGTTGCACAGACAAGCTCATGTTTGGAAACCTTGGGACCTTGGACTGGGTGCTGGAACGCTCCTTGCAGCCAGGCAACGAGCTCGACAAAGACTGGGGAGCCAGAAGCTTTTGAAAGGTCGGGAAGAAAGCTGAGACTAGTAGGATGGTGGGGGTCCCTCTCGTCCACCTGTGAATGTTTCCTCTGGTCATCAACTTCTACCTTCTCTGTGGAAGTCAAAGCCCATTCTCCCACCCTACCCCAGAAACCGCTCTCAACATGCATCCCAGTAGCCCATGGGTGTCCCTTCTCCCATCAGTGAGGTTAGATTCACAACGAAAGAAATGAACAAAAGCTGTGTGCAGACGTACTGAAGCCCCACACACGAATACTTGGTAGCGTCACCCTTTGCTGCGTTTAATCCCTTTAGGTAAGTATGGCTTGATGTGTTTGAAGTGTAATTTTCAATAACGTCACACCTTCTTAACAAGACTGACATCAGGACATTGACCGGGCCACTGTAAGTCATTCACTCTTTTGTTCTGGAAACATTCGAACGCCATGTTTGCCTTTTACTTGGGGGATCCACTGAAATAGAAGCATGGTTGAAGAGTTGAGCTTCGGCGTTTTTGAAACGAAAAGTTGCACGGAGCAAAAGATGACTGCACCTCTTCCGCACGTCTCACCCATCACGCGCGAGAAGCCGGGGAAAACTCCATGGAAGAACTTCTCTTGCTCCTCTATTCCAGCTTTGTTTCTGAAAACTCAGCTTACCAAGAGAAACCAAGCAAGAAGACCCGAGGCTCCTGCACCAGCAATCCTGTAATCCCATCCTATGACCTCAGTCCATATATTTTCCAAAGGTGATTAAGTCTGACCTGACAAATCCAGACACTGCTGTACTGACACCCCTGAACACTCATTTGGGACTTTCTCCGGCACTTTCTGTAACACACCTACCTTTGCCTACTTTTAAATACGGGAAACAGTTCTGAAGATTGCTCGGCACAGCTAACTGTAAAATATCCTCTTGTACGGGATGAATATGAGATATCTGGCAGTAAAAGCCGGGCAGATGAAATGTGCCGGAACACACAGACACCCGCACGCCCGCTAAATCACGGCAACGCGTCGACTTCCAAGTCCCGCAGGGTGGACGGCGGCAACCTCGGGCTTACCTGGTGCGGCTTGGGAGGATTTTGTTTTATTTCTCTGCAGGCGTCCGTGTTGTTCTGGCCGACGTCGGTGCTCGCCGCTTCAGCGAGGCGCTCCCCTGCGCGGCCTTCCCTATAAACACACATCAACATTTTTGAAGGCTTTTTTGTTTGCCTGACGCCAAAACAGCATACAGGGGCAGGCCTGTGCAAGGAAAAACAGGCATGACGTGGTGTCTCCGACAAACCCATTTTTGTTGGTTTTTGACGTGGATAAATTCGTACAACGTGCCGCTAAGCCCCGTAACGGCGTGAAAGACGCAAACGCTCAGTCCACGTGTGCGGAGAGATGTTCCCACACGATGGTAATAGTTTCTCATGCTGCTTCTTCAGATTGATATTTAGAATATGTTATCTGTTCTATTCTTGCTTGTTTTACTGCTGGTTTTTATTATAGGGGTCTGAATTTTTCCCTCCATATACTTATAGAAATGACAGGTCTTTAGCCGATTTGGAATCCGATGTTTTAGGATTATAGGCGGCGTAAAAACCAGCGCAGTCGGTTTTAGTCTAAAAAGGCCGTTCGCTGAAAACGTCATGCGCAGCAAAGAAGCGAACAGAAGGATTCCCCTGTAATCCAGCCCAGCGTCCCATTGGGTGTGTGTAGCGCTATCGGCTGCGTGCGGTGGACCACCGTGTCGCGGTGGACGCGGGCCTAAATATATTTAGCCGCCCTCCTCAACCTGCCGTGCCAACAAGGCCTGTTCTGACTTCTGATTTAAATGAGAGAGACAGAAAGACAGACAACGGGAAGGGGGAGGAGCAATTCCCAGGTGAAGCCCCCCCCCCCCCCCCCCCCCCCCCCCCCCCCCCCCCCCCCCNCCCCCCCCCCCCCCCCACGGTGTGTCCGTGTTATTCTCTAATTCTAATTAGAACCAAAGAACCACCACCAGCCCCCCCACACCCTCCACCCTCTGTTCTGCTCCAACTTCCAGACTTTCACCCCCTACTGTGTATAAATGGCGCCGAGAAGAGCGGGCTGCTCAACTCATTGGCTGTGATGGAAATCAAAGCCCCCCCCCCACCCCCTCGCCCCCAACACACGTTGTAACTCAGTCGCTAAACGACAGCGGCGTAGTGATGGGAACTACCTGGTCCAAGACGTTGTCGTCTAGTTGCCAGCATTGTTCCTTGCACCGCAGCCTCGGCTCCAGGGCCCACCCGTCTCCACGACGACGGGCATCATTGCAGGGCTGATGGAGGATGTCGGCAAGGGGGGGGGGACGGGGGACGGCGATGCGCACAAAAGGAAGAAGAGCGTTGTCGGGACACCCTTTGCTGCCGACGAACCCCTCGCTCGAGTTGCTCGGGGCGGCGCATCGAGGGCTATCTGACCGGTGTGCAAATGTGGACATGCTGAGGGGAGGGTTGGGTGTGCTGGGGGCCCCTGGCTTTAATTATGACGGAGCAGCTCCTGCGAAGCCGTCTTAACAAGCCTTCTCCGTGGAGAGACTCGGCTGTGCCGGTCGTCGTGGGGCGGAGGCACACAAACAGCTTTAATTGGCGCAGGACTATTTATAGATAACGCACCTCTTTCGGGGCTGCCGGGTTAAGCCTGCGGAATCCTCCGTGGGGACCGAGGAGACTGGTGAGAAGCCCCGCCCGGGTTTGTGTGCCAGCACAGACAGACACACACACACGCACACACACACACACACACACACACACACACACACACACACACACACACACGCGGTCTACACGCACTCATATACACGCAGACAGCCGGGATTTTGAAAGGGATTCAGCAGTTTTGAAGGACAGAGAGAGCTTTCGGCACGAAACAAATCGGACGTATTAAAGCGAACGTGCTTAAATCGACGACTGTGCGACTTTCTCCAAAACGTTACATCCGGAAAGGTCTTCCGCTTTAATATGTAATGTTCCGCGTTTTGCTTGAGGTTTTTTTTTTTTCTCTCGCTCTCGCTTCTTTTTTTTTTTGCATTTTCTTTGTGCTAAAATAAAGCAGGGAACCGACTGCGGAGAAGCACTAGATGAGAGGCTTTCCAGAAGATGCCGCGACCTGCGGCTGAGCGCGTAATGAGCTGTGTTCATGAAGGCGTCGCGCCTTCTCATGAACGCGCCGTGGGTTCGGGGGGCCTCGCCGCTCCGGCAGCCCGGACCCGACGCACACCTGACACCATCCCACCCGGATCGGTCCGCCCCGTGGGGCGACCCCAGAGTGGTGCCAGACAGCAGAGCCATTAAGGAAATGCTGTTTTGATCTAATCTGCATATTTAAAAGTGCGTCAGTGAGGGGCACGGCGTGAGCAGAGCTGCGGAATCGCAGTGTAGGTCTCGGGGTGGGTTGTGGGGGGTGGCAGGCAAAGCCACTGGGCTGCATCCCTCATCGGAGGTGTCTTCATCTGCCGGCTGATCCTCAAGGGCCCGGGTTTCTCCATTTCATTAGCCGTCAGCCTTGTAGGGGGATTGGACATTAGGCCTTTAATTTAGTGTTCAGCCGGGGGGCTGTGGGCCACGCTGGAGTCTAACAAGGACCACCAGGCGGCCTCTTACTAATTCATTGCCTCAGTGCGCTACACCCACACGCCACGACCGGGGAGCCACCGGGGGACAGGAGCGACCCTGCCGGGTGGGATTCAAAGTCACTTTTAAAATAAAGGTGGGGTAAAGACGGCAGTTGGCACAGGAGTTTCAGACGCTGCCCCCTAAGAAGGAGTTTGTTCCCGACTGGGAAAGATTACCTCCGTAGCCGGGTACTTATCCTCAGTCGCTTCTGCCTAGTTTATTTTCCTGCCCGTTTATTCATTCACCTATCGGTCACCTTTGCGTCTATTATTTATTCATCTCTCGATCCACCCTCTACAGGTGGCTATATATCTATCTGTTCACTTACCCATATCCTTCCCTTTCGACCTCAACCTGTTTGTGCCCCCTTTTTTTTGGTTGTATTTTTCTGTGCAGCGCTTCACTTCACGGTCCAGGTAAAGCTCCACTTTGTCCTCCTTGTACCTCCGTTTAAGTGCAGAATGACAGCGGAGGGAACCTTGCACCTCGGCCCTTAAAAATACCTGGTATGAATGGGTTAAAAAAATTACTTCATCTAAACATGTTGGTCAAGCGGTGCAATAAGAACGCATTTTTGCACAGCGTGCATTTTCCACTGTGTTTTGACATTTTGCGAAGGCGATTTAAATGTTGTGTTTGTTGGGTTCTGGCTTGGCCGCGCCTTATCGGCGAGCGTGGCGATGTTTACCTTTGCGATAACGCCCACTGCTGCGGCGGCTAATAAAGATAGCATGTGGCGCTTTCACCACACTCTGGGCCCAAGAGCCAGAGAGAAGTGGAGGGATGCGAAGTTCACTCCCAACATCCGTCCGAGGGGACGCGGATAAAGAAAGGCAAATATGGGGCTTGAGAAGGAGCTGTAAACTGAACTGAACACGTATGAAGAGCCGCGTCCCGCCACAGCCCAATATCATGCCCTCCTCTGCAGTTTAATAATGGCCTCTCAAGTCTCCTCTGTTTGTTTTGCTTGTTCTGTCATAACCTGCGTCCCCAGCAGCCCCCCCCCCCCAGTAGCTCAGACACCCCCCATCGCAGACACCCCAGTCTCACATAACCCATCTAGATTTCTTCCCTCCTGTCCCTGTCTGGGTGCTACTGCTTTTTTCAGGTGGTGGTGGTGGTGGTGGTGGGGGGGCTTCTTTTGTTTCCTGTCACAACACGCGTTTCATCGGGAGGCCTGGCTTCTGACCCCTCCCGGGCGGCCCGTGCTGAGCCAGGGGCTGGGGGGGGGGGCCATCTGGTGCATCCATCAGGCCAGAGTCTCCTGCTGGGAGACAGTCAGAGCAGGACCCCATCACGCGGGGAGAGGCTGTGGGGTTTGCCGGGGTGAATGGGGGGGGGGTTGCATAGGGGACGAAGAGGAGAGGGAGAGGGGGCTAGTTTGGCCAGCCAAAAATGCAGACACAAAGCAGGGGGGCCGTCCACATTCCTAACGGAGCCGGGGGACACGAAAGGCAGGAAGGTGAAACGGTGAAAAAAGCCCAGCGCAGTACTGGAAATGTGCGGCACCAGACTTGGGAGCTGACAGCTGCCACCGGGGCGCCTGACTCCCCAGGACTGATGTGCCCAGGAATCAAAGAGGTGCGGTGCTGTAAACAGTGGCCTTAGGGATGGGACCCCCACATGTGCCGGGCTCCTCGCACCCACGGCCAAAAGTGCTCTCCAAGCGATATCGTATGAGGCCCACGAGGAATAAAAGCCCTTTTTAGGCCTTGGCGGTGAGTCCGAGCCAAGCGGTCGAGAGGCGTTGCCCGTGCAGGGGGTGAGGGGCTAGCCGGTCGAGGGTGAGCTGACTTGTCGTCCCCAAAGGTTCGCTTTCTCCCGTTTAAAGTCAACCCGGAGGTTTCTGTTGTCCTCTCCTCCGTCGCTGGACGGCCGCTCCACGAATGCTTGGTCGTCGTCAGGTCACCGTCAAGCACCTCAATATTGACCGTATTTCATGCATTTATTGGTATATCAATTCCTTTTAGACCTTTACACTCTTTGTTATATGTTTCCGTCCGTCATTTGTCACTGGTTTTTGCTTTGCCATTTGTTTTATGTGTAATCTATGCAAGAGCTCGCAGTCTGCCTTCCGGACACCACGGTATATAAGGGTAAACTGTATCGTATAAAACAGGGTGACACCAGACGGCAGAAAACAGGCCCTGGGTTTGATGCCAGATCTTTCTCTCTCTCTCTCTCTCTCTCTCTCTCTCTCTCTCTCTCTCTCTCTCTCCCTGTCTGTCTGTACCGCGGGCTGCCCGCTCCGTTTCTGAGAACACGTCACACACACACACACACACACACGCGCGCGGGTCAGGAGGAAAAAAAAAAGAAAAAGCAGGGGTTCCATCTGAAGGTCAGCTTAAATAAAAATACTCCAGCACGTATGACACTCCGGGTGTACATGGAATTAATGTAGCTGTCAGACGCCGGCACACCGCTGCAGATTGATTGACTTGTATGATGTTGAAAGGAGGCAAGGGGGTGGGGGGTGGGGGGTGGGGTGGTAGAGATGGAGATAGAGAAAGAGAAGTTGGGGTGGGGGGGGAGTCAAAACCACCCACATCCACACTGGGGTGGGGGGGGTGGGGGGGCTCGATGCGGTAGCCCAGCCCTGCTCTGGCTATCGGCCCGTGGCCAGGGGGCAGGAGGGATTGCTGTCAGTCGGTGATGGATTGATATGGACACCCCCCCGGTCTCTCCTGATCTCTGCCCCCAGCCTGTGCCTGATGGGCATTTCGAAAATACAATGGGGATTGGGGGTGGGGGCAAGGGGGGGGGGTTCGCTGCCTCGCTGCGGTGGATAAAGGGTAACACACACCCTGTGTGCGGCCTTGCATACTGACTCCAGCACTTGTTTAGTGCGAAGCCCTTCGATGCGGCTTCGCCGCTTGCCCGCCAGCATCCGGAACCTTCTGACATCACTCATCCCTCTTCCCCCCCGTGTTCATGCAGTGTTTCTCCTGCTTTCACCCAGTGCTGAATCATAAGAAGAGGCTTTATCTAACACGACTATTGCATTACATAAACATGTGATACGGTGTTATGGTGTTCGAATGAGTCACGGTCCAACCACACAGTCCAGCTGGATTTGTTTGGTCTGGGGGGGGCGTTATTTAAATATGTAAAGCCACAGCTTTCTTATATGGGGAGTTAATGTGCATCACTGGGGATCGTGATACAGAGCAGCGGTGGCTGACACAGCAAGTTTGTGACCAGTGGTTTGCGGGTTCACTTCCCAGACGGGCCGCTGCTGTCACTCACCAAGTGGCAGTCCCTGTCTCTTGCATCAGGTTCTCAGAGCCTTACGGAGAACTGAAAGGTTAGCCGTCCCTCCTTCTCTCTCTCTCACACACACACACACACACGCACGCACAAGCGCCCGCCAGGAAACGGCAGGAAGTTGTCCAGTCCAATCCGCTTGGAATCACCGCCGCAGAAAGGAAGACAAATCATCGTCCGTCCACTTGAGGCGACGCGGTATTTTGACGAACGCCGTCGCCTCGGTTATCACTTGTGTGACGAGGAAACCGATCCTCGACGGCGTTCCACAGCGCCGGGGCGGGGCGGGGCGGGGGGACGCGGCTGTGCGACTAGACGTGACAGCGCCCGCGCGACGCGGGACCCGGGAGCCGCCCGTCGCCGCCGCCGCCGTTGGAGGCGGGGGGTGGGGTGGGAGGGGCAGCACGCGCTTGGTTAAGTGAGGAAGTGATCCTGGCTAATTAAGCCTCCCTGTGACAGCGCTGTCAGGGATGACTGATCCTTCAAACGCTCCTTCTCCCGGCTGACAGGCGACTACGCGCTCCAGGCTTTGAAGGTGAGTTCTGTTTAATTCCTCCTCTGCCCAACTTCCCTCTCTCTCTTTCTCTCTTTCCCTCTTTCTCTATCTTATTATCGTCTTTGTGTGTAATTGCAACTCCCAGGGCAAAACACATTAGGCCGCATCTCAACAGCCGAACATTATGCAACCCGACTGTGTGCGAACTCCACCGGCTGAATTAGGTGTCTATTTGTTTTTAAGCAGGACTTGTGGAATCAGTTAAGGATCCCACTGGGGTTGCACTATAAACTTGCAATGTATGAAGAAGGGATTGACCTTTGACCTCCCGCGATAGTAGCGCGCCAGTGCTGATTTTATGGTGTTTGTTCTTGGCAAGCGGAGCACCGCTGGGGAAGTTGTGGCAAATTACCATTTTAGATGAGCGGCAACGATGAGCTGACCGCGACGCGACCGAGCCGGCGACCGGGGCCCTGCAGGCCGTAGTGCCGCTGCCAGGAAGAATCAGAAACGCTGCTCAAACACGATAACCAACTTTAAACCTCAGAAGCAACGCGGCGCAATTTAGTCCGGCTGCGCTGCGTCGAAGCTGCAATAAAAATATCGATAAATAAGACAAGTTTGCATCAGGGGGCAGCTTGCGGTTCGGGGAGCTGCGCCGACGCCTCGGAGGGGAGGGGTGGGCGGCCGAATCGAATCCGGCTCCGCCGGTGTGGGTTTCCACCAGGTGCTCTGGTTTCCTCCCGTGGTCACCTCAGCCGGTCGCTCTAAATTTTTCCACAGCGTGTGACTGTGTGTGTGTGGCCTCCCTGCGATGAACCGGCACCACATCCAGAGGTGGTTTCGCAGCCCGGCATCCGATGATTCTGGCTCCACACGGCTGAGCAGGATTACCTGCCTGACGATAACAAATGGATGGATGTTGGCATAGAATTACAGGAAAAAAAAACTAAAGAATACATTTTCAAGCCGCTCTGTAGAGTCACATTTTGTGTGACATGCTTTGAATAAAAAAAAAAAACATGTGGTGAGCCAGACAATATTTCTAAATAATCTCCAGCTAAGGTTGGACACCATGCCCTGTTGGGCAGTGGTCCCTGGGGCTGAATTACTCACGATATGGGAAACTATAACAGAATGGATGTGTTGTTTGGGAATAGTGCAGTGACCCAGCGCGCTGAGAGCGACTGCACAGGCCGCAGTCTGGCGCGCGACGCCGCGGCGCGTAGGTAGCGCAGCTGTTGGACTGAGACCCATCTCCTCTGAGTTCAGGACACGTCTCCTCTGCTGGGATGATCACGTGACTCCAGAAGACAGGAGGACCTGCGAGACTCTTAACCGCCCGCAGAAAAGGAAAGCGATTTCCTATAAAATGCCCTCCCCGTGACATAATATTCCACCGCCTTTGGTTGCGCCTCAGACGGGAGAATAAGTGGGTGGAAAAGAGCGATATGTAAATACTCTGCTGGGGACGTGGCTGCCGAGCTGTGCGCCATGTGAGAAGGGTCAGTGGTGAGCGCATGAGACAAATATATACTCTGTGAAAGGTAGTAGGGTCCCGGTTTGATATCGGCATGTGTGTGCCGACGTCCGTGGGGGTGCAGAAGGTTTTTACGAGGACGTTTCTGAATAAAAGTCGGGTGTTTATTCACCGCCCGGTCACACGAGTGTCTCTAGTTCACGGCAAAGACACACCTGGTTTTTAAAGATTTTTTTGAAGCTGTGTGCAGGGTGAGTAGGATCTAGAATTTAAAACTGCTAAATTCATTCGGATACCTCCGGGGGGGGGGGTGAATTATGTCATTAATTGTATGACATCATTCAATGACATTACCTATCAGTGCTTGCGCCCATGACAGCAAAATAAACAATTACGTAAAAAACGGCAAACTGTCCTCCTGGAAATAAATTTAAAAAGGAATCAAAGTCAAAGTAAAAAGTGGAATATTTTTCTTCACGAAAGTGGTTGGATGGATGGATGCATCCCAGCCTCATTTATTATAACTCCATTATTGGGAATAATTTTTGACTCCCCCACAAATATTTAAGCCGCTGCACCCATCCGCTGTGTATCCACGCATTCCAGCCCTTTTCTTTGGAAACTACATCTTGTAGTTTGTTTCGTTTTCACTCCTTTGGCGCAGCAGTGGGGTTAATTCCTTTGAACTGTCCTGATGACCATATGCAAACGTTTCTTCTGCGGATTTTCGGTGCACCGCCAATAACCACCTACGACCGGAGTCACTGTTCCTCCAGGCCTCTCCCTTCCAGGCTGTGTTTCAAGGTGACGTCGTCTTTATTTATTTTTCCCGTAAGATCGGTTCTACGTAACATGTTGACGGAGCTCGACGGTGTTGCATGTGCCACGCGAAACCGGATCCCTCCCAAAGGACATTGTTTAGTCTGCAGACCTTATCTGGACACATCTCGGCCCTGAGCTCGTGCGGTTAGACGCCGGGGAAGGAGGGCCGGGAATCCGCACAGCGCCAGAGGTGAGAACGACGATGTGGAGACGGGGTCCGCGGGGCAAACGCATGGCTCCACACGCCTGCTTGTGTTCTAAGGGTGTGTCGCTGCTCCTCACGGCCGTCCCGTAACAGAGCAAACCAAGGAACAGGACAACTTGGCCTTAATGTCAGAATCCAAGTGAAACCCCCACGATATGTGAAGGAAAGTCGCGAGTGACTGTTTTTATGGCAGCTTTTCCACGTTCTCCCGCTCTGCGAGGGACCTTCGGTGGTGGCTGTACTACCGCACCAGAAGGTTCTTTGGAGCAGCCGACGGTCCGGTGCTTCTGATTTCCCAGAGGTGCCAACATCTCATAAAACAGGCAATTTAACAAAACAGGGCTCCTTGGTCTCGGGCCCAGGGCCTGACCCACAGCGACACCCCACCCCCAGTGATGTATAACAGATACAAGTGGTGAAGTTGAGCAAAACCTCCTGGTTCAAGTGGTTCTCTTCTGCCGGGCGCAGAGAGGGACAAGTGGATGAGTGGCAGCCAGTGCCCGTGTTAATACGTTTAAATTATCCAGGTAATAATACGAAAGGGGCATTTTATTATTATTACCATTTTGATGTGTTGCCAGCACTGCTTTCCAGAGATACCTTCACCTCCGCCCGTACGTGCTGCTGGGTACTTTACCCAAACAGTCCAGGTTAAGTACGCCGCTCTAGGGTGCCGCATTGGAGACTTGCGGCGAACGAAGTCCGACTCCTTCAGCGGTACATCATTTTTGTCAGATTTTACCTCCGTTGGGGTACTCAAAGCCGCTGCTGTTTACCTCTGTTGGGGCAGCTGCTCAGACCGCACGGGGTTAGTGGTTCGAATGGGTCTCCTCTGGCGCATTAAGAAGCCCCTTGAAGCTGCAGGGTGTATGAGAAGACATCTGCGCAGCAGCTCCATCAGTCTGTGAAGGTGGTGCTGGTGCGAGTTTGAAAGGCGCAATCAAACAGAGGGAATGTTCCGGCCACGTGGTATAGGTTCGCAGCGCGTCCCGGGCCTCGCTGATTTCCACGGGAGGCGCCGCAATCAGGAGCTGCGGGGGGTGAAGGCGGCGTGTGTTTTGTGAACATTTTTTTTTTTTCGTCCCGCTCCGCTCCGCTTCCAGTACTCCTTCTCGACTGCTCCGGTCGCAGACCCGGGTGCGGTGCTGCAGATAGACCATCTGAACAAGAGGCGCCATTGTGCCGAACCTCTAAATAAACAGCTTCATAAACTGGAGAAACAGTGAGGCCGCTTGGTAGAAGTGTCATAAAAAGGTTTCAGGTCACCTGGGTCCCCACACGGTGAGACCACCTGACAACCACGATGCCCTAATATTGCTGTCTCATTTGACAGCTGTCTAGGGAAACTAGGGGCACCACGCGGGTGTGTGAGAACACACGAGCTACAACACTGGCACAGAAAGGTGCCCCCCGCCCGCCCCGCCACCCCCATGTGTGCACAGCCATTTTTACCTCAGTCACAAGATGCCAGTGTTCTGCGAGCCCCAGGATGAGCTCGCGGTCCCAGAATAGCCCCTGGGGCCCAGGAGCCGACAGCCACGACCTGAGCGTGTGCTCCAGTTGGCACCGCCGGCGCAGTTGTCAGGTCGAGGGTGATCCGTGGAGCGGGGTGGATGAGTGGAGTGCGAATGTGTATGTGGGGAGGAGGTGGGGGATGATGCAATGAGGCCTATTTAACCAGAGACACGGCTTTCTCCTCCGCGCCCGTATAAGGGGAAGAAAGTGAGGCGGCATCCTTACTCCCCCGTCTCTGGCTATCGCTCCTTCTCAGATTCTCTCTCTCTCCATCTCAGGCTTGGTCTCGCTCTGATGTGTCCCTTGTCCTTCGCTCAGACAGCCCAGGCCCCAGATGACCCCATCCGCACCCAGACGCCATCTAGCCCTTTCTACCAGAGCTCCTCACTCCCGCCCCATTTCCAGGCAGGACTGAAATACCCCTTGCAAAGCCTGCTTGCAAAAATACCTGCCTTGCCGCGCTGGCCTGGCGCGTGTTTCGGATAGCTTCCACTGGGAATAACGTGACCGAAATAAAGACGAATTGTTCAGGGACCCTTCGCTTTGAGGATGAGGAGGTCAGGAGCATAGGCTCGTGGTGCGGGTGTCAGTCCTTTGAATCAGAGAGGACACACAAGTGGGTAAGAGGGACAGTATATTCAAGCCATGGCATGTTTTAGGTGAGAAGAGTCCCCTGACTTTCCACGGAGAGTCTTTCTGGCCACCCTTGATTTGCAGAGTGCAGAAGGACCTAAAGGAAAGAAAATTTTGGAAAGGAACACCCGCCTAGGTTACCACTAGAGCATACGGAAGTTCCGAAAGCTAACAGCTAACTTTGGAGTTTACTGCCCGCCGGGGAGCCTGCTGGATGTCTCTTGCTCTGGTGGTTCTCCTAAACACGGCCTTTGCTGGAAAACCACGGCTACTCTCACAAAAGGCGGCGGGTTTGGAATGAATGTCAGCCATCTGTCAGTTCGGTACAGCGTATGTCAGATCAGGGCCGGGCCTGTGAGGGTCCGAGAGCCCCGGCTTCAACACAGAAGGGCGCAGAGTCTCGCGGTGCCTATGAGAGGAAGATGGCTTCCCTTTGTGTCAGAACCCCACTGAGCCGCGTGTCTCCTGCAGTCAGATGAATTCATGCATATTATATAAACAAGCAGACTTTGCGCTAGAAAATTTGTCTCATCTGAAATGCAAACGCTTGAATTTAAGCTAAATTCTGCTCACCTTTTTCATTCTTGGTGTCGGTGTGACGCCCAGACCTTATTAATTCACAAAAGGCCTCTTTAGCATTTTATTTTCAATATTTGTTTATTATGCACGCCCTGCGAAGTGGCCCCCGTGACCCCGGCCAGTTATCCCGTCTACTTTCCTTAGACCCCCCGCGGAAATCATTAACCTGGCCGTAAGAGTCCAAACGCACTCGATACCGCTAAGTTCCGGGACTTTGCTCCGATCGAAACGTTTGACCCGTACGGCAAATCGGAAAATGAATTTCTCCCTTTTGCGCGTCGCTCGGACGCCTTTGTTCCCGACTGTCTCGTCGCGCTTGTTTGAAAACACTTTTCTATTTGCACAACGCGACGTTGTGATTCATTCGTTTGCTTCGACGGAAGCTCACGCAGGGAAGCTTAATGCGGTGCCCACCGCGGGTGCAGTCTCCAAAAACCAGCACCGATCCATCATATCCACATGTGACGCGGCGATCACGCAGGCGCCCCCGCGGCGCTGTTTGTTACGTGGCGGGCGCTCGGGGAAAGAATTGCGTCGTCCGGGTGAGATCTTTGGCTTTTCTCGACCGCTGGTAGGCTGCGCTGGCACAGCTGCTGTTTGTGTGGTCATGTGAGGGGGGGGGGGGAATACAATAATGGACTGTGTTGCAGCTTGTGTGTGTGTGTGCGTGTGTGTATGAGAGAGAGACTGTGTATGTGTGTATTTGCAACCCTGTGGTTGTGCGTGCTTGCCGTGGCCGAAGCGTTGCCATGGAGCTGACAGAGGCAGCGTCCACTCTCTGCGAAGGCTCCGTGGAGCGGTCGGCCCCTTGTTTCCAACACCCCGCTTGGCTCCCGGCGGTGACGGGCCGCCGCTAAGTGAGGTAATAGCCAATGATTTTGTTCCCTGTTTTTGCACTGTCTGGACATAAATCTGTCACGGGCCAGGAGAGGTAGGGTGGAGTGGGGGCTCTTCTGTTTGCAGTGGGAGTGTGTCAACAATTAATCCACATTGCAATCCCACCTGACCAGCAAACTCCCTCCCGTACACCCCACACACATGGGCCTGCAGCCCCCGGCCTCTTCTCTGTGTTCCACACGGGACGCTGCCTGGGTTCCTAGGCTCGTGCTAAAAGCGTTTCATCAGGTTTGAAAAAGACGTGCCTTTATCACAACCCATCTCGGGTAACGCAAATAATAACCGTTTTAATACAAACCTTTTTCCGGTTCGGTCGCAAGGGTGCTCACGTCAGGAGCGGTGGAATAGTGGGCCGAGTGTCCTGCGGAAACCGGAGCTGGAGGCTGGGAGAAAACACAGATGTGAGCAGTGCTCGGCCGTGATAATCCTATTAATTCAATTATGGTAAACAGGGGTGGACTCCATTCTAAACAAAAAGGAGCTGGACTCCTGCTGGCTCCGGGTAGATCTCCTCTCGTGTGCCCCCACTCTGGCCCTCCACCCATGCTCTCTATGTGGCCCATCTCATCCTGAAGCTATCCCCAACACCCCCACCCCTTTTCTCCCAATCTGGGGGGGGCAGTGATTGGACAATAAATGGGGGACAATGGCCAAGACCCCACTGCAAGCTGTACCCAGCTGTGCCTATTCCAGTGCAGGCCGCTGAGGGCTCTCTCCCACCCTGGTGCTGGGGGGGTGGGGGCTTAGGGGCGGAGACTTGGAAATGAGGTGCAAGGCTTGTGGTGGTGGTGGTGGTGGTGGTGAGGGGGGGTGTACAGAGGCTTTCATTTCTGTCTGCCAGAACACTTCAGCTCCGGTGACTGGGAGCCAAGTCGCTTAGCATGCCAGCAGGGGCGCTGGCCTGGGACAGGCCCGACCCACCCCCACCATGAAAGGAGAGCCCTGTTCCCCGGGATGGACGGAGAAGGGGGTGTGGGGTGTGTGAGTGTGTTTGCAAAGCAGTTAGACAATCTGTTTGGATTAGCGGCCCTGTCAGACAGACGCAGAAATGATGGACAGCTGGGACGGGTGGGAGAGGGAGAGACGCAGAGAGAAAGGGGTGGTCTCCCAGGTCCTGATAATTCCCAGATGCTGCCCCCATCACCCTCAGTGTTTTTGCAAACGGCGTAGTAGCCTGCTTCAGACCTGACCAGTCGATCCCAGCGCGGACCCTCGGCCTCCTGCTGATGAAAGGGGAAGCAGAGGGCAAACGTACGCTTCCTCAGGGGCAGCCCTCACCTGCAGGCAGGAGGCGCTGTACGTAACATCCCAATTTATACCCCCCCCCCCCCCCCGG
>UFQX01001003.1:31931-47779 GCA_900497675.1 Arapaima gigas
ACCCCCCCCCCCCCCAGGATGACTCGGTGGGGAATCCGAGCTGTGGAAAGCCTTCAGAAAACAGCATCAGTTTTTCAGAGGCTTACAGAGAAGCCCTTTACCTGGGACAAGAACAGCAGCTCGTGCGGCAGGAGTGGGAAACGAAAGAAAGATACAACCCGGTGACTATCGTCTGTTCGCACCGCCGTCACCCAAATCAGCGGCCCGGATGAACGAGTGACCGAATAAATGAACGAACCAATGAGGCCCATTGAAGTATATTTGGGTGTGTCTGTGTGTGTGCTGGGTTGAGCCTTTGCGTGTGTTTTGCCGTGTGCGATCTGTGGATTCTCTTCCCTGGGAAGGTCATCTAGGGCACACACGCGTCCAAGCGTGTCGGGAGTGCTGTCCCGACATCCGTGTGCGCAGCGCCGGTTTTTCTTCGAGTTTGTGCGCCCGCAGTGCATGCGGCGTGCGGCTCTGTATTCGACGCGCGTGTGATCCATAGTGTATTTCACGGGGGGGCTGTCAGCGGGCGCCCGGCCCGGGCTGTTGCTGAAAGCCAGCGCTCGGAGATTTACTGCCGGTCCGGCAGGTTGCCACGGCGGCGTCCTTGCTTACCTGCCTGCTAAAGCACTTACGGTCAACGTCTGCATGTTCGCCCCCATTGCGCCCCCCCACAAGCAGGGCTGCTCTCCACCATATATTAGCCACTTGTTGACTGCTCGCAGGGGTGTACATTAGTCAGTATATTAAAGCGTGTCAACACTCTGACAACAACGCCCCCCCTTGTCGCCTGTCAGAAGCCCGGGAAGGAGAAACGGGAGGCAAGTTTAACGACGGGTGACACTGAAGATGCACCGAGGAACTTGAGCTGAAACGCCGGCGCTCTGTTTGTACGCCACCCCTGTGTGCTCGCTTCCGTGGGCCATCGGTCGCGTCTGCGCAACTGTCAGAATTCAGCGTGATGTCTGTGACGTGCAGAAGTATCACCGTACTGTCACCCCCCCCCCCCACTTGCTCTGCCAGAAAAGTCTGGAATCTCCAACCTGCCATAAAAGGAGGTTTAAGGTTGCTTCAGTTTTGGTTAACAGCAATGCTGAACCAATTTGAATCACAGCACAGGCCCAGCTCCTGCGAAACATACAGTAGTAGTAATAATAATAATAATAATAATAATAATAATAATAATGGGTCCTGCTTATCTGTCTTGGGCCACGTACTATGGAGTGCTCCAAGTCCACACACTCTCTAGAAGTCTAGCAGCTGGGATCCCGAGTGGTGTAGTATCCCTGTTAGAACATCTACATGTCGCCTGAAGAGCTGACTTAACATCAGCACTTGGTGAAGCTCAGCCCGGGGCCTCTCTGCACACGTATGCTGAAATAAGTGCAGAGATTTTCGAAACGATACACAATCTGCATTTGGAGATGTTCTCCATTCTTCTCAGCGACGAGCGTCTCTGCTATTTAAAGGCAAGTAAGTTAATACGCCTCGGCCAGAGAGGAAAGGACGTTTGGTCAGAACCTTTTGCGGCCTGCGACCGGAGCTTTGCGGTCGACGTCGTGTTGTGGAGCACGCAGAGGGAAGGGCCGTGTCGGCTCAGCGCGGTTGTTGTTTCAGTGGCGGGGTTTGCAGCGAGAGACATCTGATCTGGCCTGTGAGGGAAGGACAGGGAATGGGTGTGGAGAGCTTATCTCTAGGTCTGTCACAGGAGATCACTGAGCAGGGGAGGGGAGGCATTCCACAGCTGGCTGCTGTCACTCCCTCACGCTCACCTCCTCCTCCACCTCCTCCCCGGCCCCCCATCATAAAATATTCACATCTCTCTATCTGTCTCAAAAGCCGCAGGAAACTTGCTGACTGCCTCACGTGCCACGATACCCCCAACCTCTGCTATTGTGTAAAAAGCGAGTGCAGGGGTTCAACTTTGCAAGAATCTTTGGTGTGTTATGTAAATGTATAGGTACTTATCGACATAGAACTCAATAACAATAATAATAATAATAATAATAATAATAATAACAATAATGAGATGAAGAAGAAGAAGAAGACGAAGAGGAAGAAGTCGAAGAAGAAAACGAGCCACTCAGCTTCTGACAGTGGAAAGAAAACCCGAATATTTCCTCTAGAAACGTAGTGAATGCAGTTTAATTTTTTTCTTTGGCCCCTGGGTTCCATGGTAACAAGAAGTCTCCTGCTATATTCCTTAAGCAAGGTGCTTAATCTGAATATCTTAAGTGAATTAGCTGCGTGTGTAAAAGAGAAAATTGTTGAGCCACCTTGAATAGTAGCATAGGCGATAATAAATAATAATAATAATAATGATAATAATAATAATAATAATAACAGGAGAGTAGTGTCCGTTACGGTCATTAATAAGTAAAGCAGGTCATTAACACCACAGACAGCAGCAGACGTTGGAGTATTACTTATTTATTTAGCTGAATAATTTAGTGTTTTTCCCCCAAACTTTTTTTTTTTTATTGGGGGTAAATAGACAAACCCTCAACCAGGGTGACCCACATTAGCGCCGCCAGCGCTGGCAGCAGCAATGTTTGCTCATGTTTGCGGCAGCATGAGTTCATGGGACACGGTGGGAGTCCCGAAGTGCCAAGACGACCTTGACTCCGACATCAAAGGCAGAGCGAGGCGCCCAGGACCCGTCCCTGTGCCGCGTGCTGCGAGACGGACGCCGCCGCTGACGTACAGCAGGGTTGCCTGTCTGGCGTCAGGTCCAGCAGCTTGGCTTTAACATAAGGGCGAGGACGGCAACGGGCCCGGATGAGGACAACCTCACACGCCTGGCTCGTGCTGCGGTCCTGCTAAGAAAATGTCTCCCAAAAACTCACAAAGCCTCAATGTTTACTGTACTGGAGCTTAAATATTCTTCCAAATGAGCAGAGACTGGTCTGCCCCTCTCTGTCTACTGGATATTCCTGGCGCAAACTGAAAAAAAGTGCCATGCTAAGAGGTAAGACCCTCCAAAATCCCAGCAGCCCTTGCACGAGCAAAGAAAATTGTTATCTCTCTTTATATTCCATTTATATACACAGATTCCCAAGCAATGTTCATCTGTGGCCTTGTGCATCTCCACCAGCGCAAACACTGGCAAGGTCCTGACTGCAAACGTGAGGGACACTTGGCAAAAAAACGTCTCCTACTTTGGTGGACCCGAACGTTTGGGTCGAGTTCCGTTTTCCCTCGCAGGCTCTTTGTCGAACACCGCAGCGTGTTTTCCGTGGGGCGGCAGCCAACCTTGCATACATTATAGTCGCAAGACTGTGGGCTGGCCATCCGCTATGAGCGGCGGGGACTCTGCGAAGCACGAAAAGCTTGGCACATGTGAGAAGTGGTCCTGTGCGGCCTTCATATTTCATCTCGCGTTGGCAGATCTGAGCTGGGCCCTGCTCCGCTCCTCTGTTCTTGCTGGAGGCGCTACAGCGCGGATTCATCACTCTCCCGTGAAACGGGGTAACATATGGATCGATTTATCCGCCTCATTCTGATCTTAGATCAAATTCAGGCTTGCTGCTCGACGTTTAACGCCATGGTGAATGGCCTTTATTTCCACAAAGAGGCGTGTCCCGGAGATTTTGATTCACCTTCCTCATTGGAGACCCTTAAGTAGCTCCTTGGATTTTTGCATTTTCAAGCACCACATGTGATGCTTCAGGCCCGAGGATCTTCCGCGGCGCAAGTTTGAATGACAGCTTCGGGCTGCTGGCAACGGCTCGGGAAGAGCGACACGGGTGATTTACGGCTTAGGAGAAAGTGCTGTGAAAAATGATAACCGCGTCGTTGTAAAACGTGGTCGGGTAGGCGTGCCCAACATCTGCACCGGGCCCGGAAGGGAGAAGGTAGCGATGCCAGGAGACAAGGTGGGGCTGAGGGTGAAGACGCTGTATGTCGGTCTGGTCACTTGGTCCTCATGTGCAGCCAGCGCTTACGAGAGCTCTGATTCCCAGAAGTACTCGGGTAGGACTTAGATCATGTGTCAGAGTGTTTTTTTTAATTCTATTACCCGACAGCTTAATAATGTAAGTCACTATAGAGAAAAGCACGCGCTAAATAAACACGTCTGAAAGTAGATATAATGATCGGCCTTCCAGCTGGACTCACGTTTTGCGGTGAACGCACAGGTTTTCTGTGCGACACCGTCTGCTCCATCTTTACTCTGCTGAGATGTGTTTACAGAAGAAAACTGGGAAGCACTTGGTAGTGAAGTGGGAGAACTTCTTGGACAAGTTGGGTCCACAGTTATCAACAAACCCGGAGAAGTCAAGTGTACGGAGTTGCTTCCCTGTGTGGACACGCAAAGGTTGCACTGTAGTACGTTTTTACACTGTGGTCAAAGCAGTTTTAAAGCAGGAGAGCGCGAGACACCAGTGTGTATGTCTGCTTTCGCACTAGTCGCCCCCACTGCTTAACTGCTGCCGACCGTTTTGGCTCGAGGTGTGAGAGCTCATTTGGCACCCGGGGCTCCATAACTTCATTTCTCAAAGAAAGTGTGTCAAACACTGTACAATATATATTCTGAAAATTTTGCCTCTTGGATTTTGTAGACAGGAAAAAAAATCACTTTAACGGTTCATTTGAGGTCTCAATAACTGCATTTAAAAGAAACATGGAAGGATTGTTCATTTTGCCAGCGTTTGGTTTATTTAAACAGATTCAACTCATTTTAAAACTACTAAATAAACAATTTTATGGAACTTAGCTACCTTAATCGTAAAGGCTTTGTTACCTCTTAAGTAACATTTCGACGTTTGAGTAGAAGGACCAGTGTGAACACAGGCTCAGCGGTCGCACAGCCTGGCTGCTGATATTTTGTTCCACAACCTTTGACTCGTTGGACGTTTACAGCATCGGAAAGGCGCCCCGTCTCTTCACAGTACCTGGGCTGGTTGGGTGTGAGTTTGAATCTGATGGACGTTGCATGTTCTCCTGGTATCTGCGTGGAGTTCCTTCAGGTGTTCTGGTTTCTTCTCATGGTCCAAAAGTATGTGTTTCAGGTTGATTTTTCACTCTGGTAGTATGTGTGGTCACCCCGCGATTGACAGGTATCCCATCTAAGGGGCATTTCATAGCCTCGCACCCTCTGGTTGTGGGGTGATGGATGAATGGGTAGTATTTACAGTGCCTTGCGAATCCTCAGTAATTGTGTCAGTCTTGCGGATTTTTGCGAACATTTATGAACAAAGTGATGGTGGACTGATGTCAGTTGACTGCTCCTTTGAAAGACTGACCTCCGGTGCTGGGAAATAAGGCTTGTAGATGAAGAGGAGCTTATACACTTGTCTGGAAAGAAGATGAATCAATGCCATTTCCTCCCTCAGGTGAGTCTGTTACATCCAGGATGCTGGTGGCCTTACAGTTTTGATCCCCCAAAGAAGAAGCTTGCATTGAAGGTTCCTAAATTGCCGAGCAACACGACACTGGGCCCAACAAGTTCAACAAATAACACCTTTGCAAAAAGCTGGTGTCCCATCCAAGGCCAGTTTCATAGCCCATTGCATCTGGGGTAGGCTCTGGACTGCCGAGACCCTCCTCGGGATAAGTGGTTAATGAAAATAGATGGACGGCTGGGAGGATAAATGCAGAAGCTAAATGAAGTGAAATTGCCTCAGACAAAAGGATGAATTATTGGAAGGAGCTACTGGACAAATCCACTCCGGTTATGGCTCCACCAGGTCTGGGCCGGAGGGGGCCTACAGGGCCTGCTGCCCATCGAGGACCTCGGCTCTCCGCGCTGAGGACACGGCCACTTGGAAGCGGGGGCTACGTGCTTATTTGAGCGAATCCCCACTTTTCCCCGATGACCAGCCTCCTTTTCACCTGGACTCGGTCCCAGCTTGCCGGCCAAGAGCGGTGCGGCCCTTGTAGTTAAGTGAGGTCAGCCGGATCGCTCCCTCGCTCTCTGAAGCTCGGCCAAAGTTCTTCAGGCGGCCTTGCAAGAAGCACTATGTCAGGGGAAAACATGCTCATCTTGCTGCAGCAGCAGGGAGATCGTATAACCAGAGTGTGTAAAATGCTCCTTTTACAGCATTGTAAAGATTTACTACGAGAGTAAATAACGGAGGGCCAGCAGTCCCTTAAACAAAAAGGCGGCCCGATCAATATGTCAATAAACGCTGCTCTCTAGCCTGCCAGGGTCCGTGCCTAACATCCCATGGAGGTGCATTTGGACCAGGAAGAATTCCCTTTTCTCCTCGTATGTAACGGCACGCTTCTGTTTCATTTTTAAGAAGTTCCTCCCGGTTCCCGCGTTTGGGGAGGAACAGTGGAAGGAGATTCTGGGTGTATCAGCGTAACCCCGATTAATTCTTCATTCTTCCAGCATGACATTAAAGTCAAGGACTGTGTGAGACTCGAATGGCCTTTTTAAGTTTCGGGATACAAAGAAGTCTGCAGCGTTTTACTATGAATATAGTGCGTTACTATGATTTGACAGCTTAGCTTGTTGGAAGTGATGTAGAGTCCAAGGTAAGCACCTCGGAGGAGGGTTCTACAGCAGGTGGTCTTTAACTACGATGCCACGTCACGTTGTTCCCTGGATGGCAACACGGTTAACTAACGTATTTTTACAGCCCACAAACAGGGCTGCCGTTAGGACGTCGCGACGTGAAGACGGACGGTTGCGGCTGCTGCGGTTCGGCGGCTGTTCGTCGTTTTAGTCGCAATCCGACCGACGGTCGTCGCTTCCTGTCGCCTCGGTAGGGACGGCGCTACAGTGCGACTGCTTTAAAATTAGCTCCGGACAAAATCGGCGTCGCTGCCCTGGGTGTTCCTGCGCTTAGTCAGCGGTGGGAAGGACGCTCAGGCGACGGCACCGTCGCCCCCTCTAATTTGCTGCTCTTTGCACAAATACCTGAAGGCGAATACCTGGATAGGGCCGGTCGAGGAAGAGTGCGTTCACGCTCGACAATGAGAACGTACGCGTCTTTACGCAAAACAATGGCTTTAATTCATCACACGCAACGGCATCCGGGAGCAGACGCTTCGCGAGGGAAAGCGACGCTTGGTGGCGGAGCTACAGTGGAGAATTAGATTTTGGGGAAGAGGGACGTGGTGAAAGGGAGCGAGCGTGAGAGCTGCTGATGGCAGCACTTCCCACCCCGCCGCTGCGCGGAGCCGAGATGAACGAGGCGAACGACGTCCTTTGCGGAAGAATAACCGTTTGTAGCGCGAGCGAGAAGATCACTTTGTTAACCATCAAAAAAGGGGGGGGGGGGGGTGGGATTTTTTCACGTCCTTANAGCGCGAGCGAGAAGATCACTTTGTTAACCATCAAAAAAGGGGGGGGGGGGGGTCGGATTTTTTCACGTCCTTACTTTGTCCATTTTTTCTCCTCCTTGTGAAACAAAGTACAAATCCGAGTATAAAATTGGAAATTGCCATATTGTTTATACGGAGGACCTCGGTTTTAATGAACACAGTCGACATGGCATGCTGGGAGAAATGAGGGTCGAAACATCAGGCTGTTGGACAGAGCAGGTGTCGGCGGGTGTGTTTAACTGAAGGAAGGTACTTAATGCTAATGGCGATGAACTTTGGAACTTAAACATGCAAAATACGTTCTTCTTTCCCTTATAGCACAGATTTGTGTTGATGTAAACATCCATGATATATCACCTGAGGCTCAAGGCATGTTGATGCATGAGTCATAAATGTGTGTCTTTCCTATTCACTGCATCTCTCTCTTTCTCACACACACACACACACACACACACACACACACAGAAGCCATAAATTGTAGACACCATCAGACAAGTTCATTTCCAGAGCGTGGCACGGATGGTCTTGTGCCTTCTGCAGTCAGCAGGCTTATGGCGATCAATGCAGAGAGGCGGACAGCGACGGGGGAGAATCGAGCACAGATACGAAAATCAATCAGGAACTTAATCCTTTAAGGTTTAGGGGAGAATGTGAGCGAGGAGGAGAATTCCGGCACTTTTTTTTTTTCGAAGCTCCTTCGTGTGTTAACCCTTTTGTCGCACACCCCCCGTTTGCCCCTTTTCTCTTCCGTGCCCCACACCCCCTTGAAACACTGATCATTTGCTTACCCCAGAGTTCAGGAGATTCCTCCCCTCAGCTTCCACTTACAGAAACCGTGCGGGATGTTCTGTGGGGTTTGCGGGGAGAAAGTTCGAAACGTAAATGGAAAATTCCCAATTTGATAGCATGTAGTCACCGCTGACCAGAAAATGACCATCCAGGCTTTTTTGTAGCTATAAATGATGAGGATCTCAGTTATATGTATATAAGACTGGATGTTCTTGCTGAAGGGATGTTTGGTTCCCTTGGAAAACAACAGGCCCCTTTACCGCAAAACGCCCTACAGTTTGTTCACATATAGACCCTTAGGGTTCACGCGACAAGTCGTGCCAGGACCCGTCCCGGGTCGGTTCTGATCGCCGCAGCATCACGGTCACCGAAAACGTTCACTGCACTGCGAGGCGCCGCTCTCGAAAGCCGGAGATTCGCCAGGTGTCTTAATCCAAAAGGGCAGCAGGTTTAAATCGCAAAGGGGTGGGGGTGGGGGGGGGGGCGGTGGGTTGTTTTTACCTTTCAGCAAGGTACTCAACCAAAACACTTTCCCGAAAGACCCTGCTATGCTAAAGGGCGGAACTGTAAACCTTTAAAATCATTACTGTTAAGAGGCTCTGCTAAGCATGAGCAAAGCACTTTCTTTTTCTGTTTTTTTTTCCCCCAAAATGACTTTTAAAAGCCGCTCCGTTGCATTTTCCACACTGCTTTAAGTTAGGGTCACTAACCGCTTCGTTCGGCATCAGGTTAACAGTCGGCGGTCATTTTACAGGATGTCACAGACCAGTTCGAAAGTCAATTTTAATTGTAAATTGAATCGGATCTAACCACAAACGTAGACAATGTCACCCCTGGCGTTGAAGAGCCATGTTGCGCCACCATTGTTAAAGGATTCACCACCACTGAAAAATTCAATTTGAATTTAAATTTTGAAAGCCCAGGGACAACAGATGGTCTGTAACGGCTGCTAATGGAAGATAATGTCAGGGTAAACACTGGTAAACCCAACACACATATCTACTGGAGGGATACGACCACGGATCCATCGACGCATATATGGAAACTTGTCTGGGCAAATTTTCCCTGGGCCAGACTTGCTCCCTGTGGAGCGAAAGAGGTCAGAGGTGAGGTGGCAGGGGGCGGGGCTCACTTTATAAATGAAGGGTAAGAAAACGGTTCATCTGGAGCCGGGTGCCAGAGAGGAACTCGGTCGGGTCAATGGCCGTGGGTTTTGGGATCGACATTATCAGGCCAGTAGCCATCTGCTAATAAAATGACTGACAGCCAGTTGCCGCAGAATCGAAAGTATGGATTCTCCATCTCGGTAAAGGAGGGAGCGGAAGAGAGAAAAACACATCACTAGCTCCTGAATTAGCTACACAAAAGAAGGAGAGCTAACAAAAAACAGGGGGAGGAAAAAAACGCACACAGCCCAAAAAATCTCAGCCTTTCCTTACCATTTCAGTGCCTTTTCTTGTCCCGTCTCACGCTAAACCGACGCTGCGTTTGGGCCTCTTGTTTGCGAGTGTGTGTGTGTGTGTGTGTGTGTGTGTGTGTGTGTGTGTGTGTGTGTGTGTGTGTGTGTGGCGAATCGGTGGGGCGGAACAGTTTGATTTGGTGGGAACGGGCCTCTTGACTGAAACTTAGCAACGGGAGTCATGGGCCTACTTCCCCTGAGATCCTGGCGACTCGGGCACATTCATTACCACGCGAGGATCTTGGGCAGGATTAAAAATTCATGCTGTTTACGACAACAAAGGCCCCAGTTAAAGGATACGAGGCGGCTTGAACAATGGTTCTGCTCCAGCATACGGCGTCTTATTGACATTTCCGAAGAGGCCATTTAATGTGTGTGCAAATAGGTGCCGCATGTTTGATAGTCTTTTTGTTTATACGGAGTCCTGAAGTGGACGCGGTGCAGTTATAAATAATACTGGCTGCATAAATGTCAGTTGCCACAATCACTGTAGCTCCGCTGGGTGGTTAAGAAAGGGCATTTCCTCTCTGGATGCTTTTTAATTATGAATTTCGGCTGACTTTTTCTCACGTTCGAGGCGTCGGGCGTCTCGCGCCGGCCTGCTTTTCTACACGCGATGCGCGTAAGCGTGCCCGTGCACTACGTACCACATGTGTGTCCGGACGGCACCGATGACCCCCAAACCTGATGCAGACGTATCAGAACAGCTTTGCAGCCCTGCGTTGTAGCCGGAGCAGCTTCCCGACGGAAACTGACGCGAGAAACTGGACGAATGACCATCCAGCCGGACCCTCGAATGGGACCCTCGGGGCAGGCTGTAAACAGACCACTGCAGACAAGGGATTCCTAAAAAAACTAGCATAGCCCTCACTGGCCCGGCCGAGTGGGTGTCGCACACCACACCGCTTCTGTCGGTTTTAGGAAGATCTACTTTGAACCTAAACACAGTACTTACAGCAAAATTACACGTTTCCAAAAAAAAAAAAACAAAAAAAAACCAAAAATGCGCGACGGCAGATTACTGTCGGCAAGCCTATACTTTTTGGCAAAAATCGGCAAGAATAAACGTGGGCGGCTCAGAGGTCCTTGCGGACACCTGAATGTGCGTCTGACGTGGATTCTGCAGCTGCCTGGGAGTAAAACGGAGGCAGGGAGGCCAGTTCAGGAGATCTGGAGACGTCTTGGGCTCGTGGGATTATCCCAGCGAAGAGAGAGCAAGCGACGCGCCCATCTAGTGGCGGCCAGTTAGTGCGAAATAAAAGCAGCTCGGTGCGTGAAGGCCGTACGCTTTGTTCTTCACGAACCTTCCGTAACCCTCTGTAGCACCTTTGCGTCGAGCGGGACAGTTCCGCCTTTCCGCGCTTTCTCTCCCCTCCCCGCTAAGCTCATCAGAAGACGCATCTGTGCCGTTGATTTGTTGGTAGAAAAACTCTGCCTACCGAGGCACATTCGGCGGTAATTAGCAGCCTGTTCATCAATACAGGTTTCCAGGACTACGCTGGGCGGACGTACGTCTCTGAGGACGAGTGGGGCGGCGCTGGTGGCTCCACGGCTTCCTCTCCAGGAAATCATTCACAGCACCTTTGCACCACTGGTCTTCTCCTCCACTTGTTCTCTGCCTCCATCTCCAGTCTCCTCTCTCGATCTCTCACACACACACACACACACACACACACACACACACACGTACGCAAACTTTCCCTCCTAAAGGTTCATAGATGCAATGCTACCTTTAGCTGTGAAATTCTCACATTCGCAGAATGGCCGGGCGATGTGCAGGGGTTCAGTTCCACAGGAGGTTCTTCACTTTTCTGACCCGGGGAGGGGGTGTGTGCTCTGAGGGAGGAGGTTGGGTCTGTTCCATCTACTGATGTGTGACCGTCCACTCTGGTATCACAACCCCCCCCAGGACACATCAACGGTTTCACTGGCACTAAATACTCAGCAAATGCCGTATAGAATCTGAGCCGAACCTGTAAGTTACACAAGTCTGAAAAAAATGTTTAGTTTCATTTATGGTGATGACACTATGTGTGTGTGTGTGTGTGTGTGTGTGTGTGTGTGCGTCTTCACAGTTCACACAGCTAAGTGTCATTTGGAATTGCAATAGGAGGCCAGATGGTCAACATGAAGACGTGTGGCACACGAATCCCCACAAGAACAATGAATGGTGACTTGGGGAAAAGTCACACGAGCCTCTTACAAACGTGCCGCCCGCTGGCCGCTTATCCTTCTTGCTGCGTTTGAAGTGGGAGTGCGGCACGATACACTGGAAAACAATACAGTTAAAACGTAATGTTCCTATTAGCTTTGGCTCCCCAGACGGTTATTTTCTTCAGTATAATGTCAGTCTGGAGTTTCTGTTTTCCTTTCTTCCATTGCTGCCTGGATACCTTGTCAACAGTTAGTCATTTGCATATCTTAAACTTACTCACGTAGCGGACGCTTTTCTCCAACATGATGCGCAGCTGAGAGGAAAGAAATGCGCGTTTCACCAGCAGACAGACACAGACAGACAGATACAGACTGACAGATACAGACAGACAGACAGATACAGACTTACTGACACAGACAGACAGACAGATACAGACTTACAGACACAGACAGACAGATACAGACTTACAGACAGATACAGACAGACAGACACACGGCTCTCCAAAAGTCGAGTCCCGAGAAGCTCCTCTTTTCCCGGCGGTGTAGCTGCATATTGATCTGAGGGGGATCTGATCCATACCGACCAGACGACTTTAGTGAAGGTTTACGGAGCAGATGGGGGTCAGAAGATCTGGAGAGAAGTGGCTCCGAAAGAGATGAGTTTCGAGGCCCTTCGTGAATGTTGAGAGGAACTCGGCAGTTGTGAGGGAGAGGGGGATGACCGTTCCACCGCAGTGGGCCCGAAACTGAGAGTCTTCGGGGTTTTGATTTGGACCCCTTGCGTGCGGGACCACCGAGCGGCCAGAGATCAGAGGAGAGTAGCGATCTGGCTGGGGTGCGTGATCAGATCCTCCAGGTAACGGGTCCATCGATGGGCTTGTTAGCCGGAGACGTGGACTTCATGCGAGCAGCAGCAGGAGGCCAAAGGAGGGACACGAGGCAGTCATCACTGTGCGGAGGTCACCTGAGTTACACCGCCGTGGACCGACCTCCATATAATCGCTGACATCTCTTTATATCTTACAAACATGTTACGCATGTTAAGACGTTTGTGTTTGGGGTGCGACCGCCTTAATTCTCGGATGTGCCGTCGCGATATAAATAGGACGTGGATATAGAATGGAATTTGAACAAACGCTCTTCCTCCTGCGCACAGCACCGGGACACCGAAGTCTCGTCCAGAAAGCGACAAAGCAGCTTCTGAGACCCTCACGATGACACCGTAGCGTTTTCGTATGTCCACAACACGCTGCCCTCGATCTCGGCCGGGCCCGCCGGTCCTTTCATTCTCAGTCTCCTCACAGGGTGCATCAAAGGAGCGGAGGAGAGGGTTGGGGGGGGTAATCAATTGTATCCATGCATGATGTGTAATTCGGGCTCAGTTCATTAGGCGCTGTGAGCGTTTGGCGCGGGAGACGGGAATTAGCAGCTATTTCAATCAGCGCGTCCCTCGTCTCCATCTGGCACGGCCGCCGTAATCGGGAGATGATGCACGTAGCGGGGCTGGAGTTCACCGGGGCGGCGTGGTTGCTCACACACACACACAGATGCGTGAGCTTGTGAGGCAGAGCGACCAAGAAGGTAAGGGAAGATCGGTGGAGTTACGTTTGCCGCCGTCGAATCCTGCCCCCCCACCCCGGGCTTCCTAGGGCTCCACAGTTTGCTGCGCCACGAAGAGTCAGCACCGTCTCCTCGGCCGGCTTTATCGTCGCGTTTGCAGCCGCGCGTTTGGTTGCGCTACGCTCGTAACAACAGCGCGGCCCTGCGTGTCTCCGGCGTTACGGAAACCCCATGTTCTCCGCAAGGTGGAAAACCTCCCCTCCTCAGTCCCTGGGGAGGCGTCGTCTCCCGGCTGTGCGGCGACAAGAGTGGAAGGGGGGGAGGAGGAGGAGGGGGGGAAACGGGCAAATACTAAATCGTTTTTTACAGTTAAATAAGTGGTCGCGCTAATCTAACACGGCACTTAGAATTACACTTCCCGACAGGCACTGGAGGTGCCGGGCAGACCCTGGTAGCCTATCCATCACAATGTCACGGCTAGAAGTGCTCGGTCACGCTGCGGCCTTATCACTCCCCGCACCAGGCGCTGAGCAGAGCGGGAGGCACGGCCGAGCGGGACTGCGCCTCCGGTGCGAGTAAATAAACACGCAAATGAACTGCGCAGCTTCGGAGGGAAATCCTCCTCAACATTATTGCCGTTAGTTTTGTGATAGACAGCATGCGCCTCGGTCCCCGGCCTCCTGCCGCTCTGCTGAGCCGGGCATTAAAGTCACCCTGGACGGCAATTTTCAGTGACAATAATAATAATAGTAGTAATAATAATAATTGTGCATTCTTTTCTAGCCAAGTAGGCATGCTCTGGAATCCACATCTTGACACTTTTCTCCTGTCGGCGGTCCATGCGGACGACCTGAAGAGGCAGACTGCTCCGGTTAAATGAGAAGCCACTAGCAGATTGCGAGACCCATGAAGCCCACTCCCGCCCCGCCAACGCCAGGTCGAAACTTGTAAAAAGACGGGGACAGCGCAGATATTCTACGTTCTTGAGCCCGCGAGCGACTGATGAGGTATTGATCCGGGGTGGTGCAGGAGGTCCAGTGGCCATGTGCTTGATAGATCAGTTCCACTCCCTGCTCGCCCATAAAAGTGCTGCAGTCTGACACAGGGTCTCTCTCTCTCTCTCTCTCTCTCTCGCTCTCTGTCCTCAGAGCCCTCGAGGCGCCAGCCCCCCTGCCCGACTCTGCCCCTGGGGAAGATTAGTAGCGGAGATGACTTGGCCGTGACTAGAAGAGTCACACCTGTAGACAGGTACGGAATGCTGCCTGAGTCACACCTCTGCGCAGCTGGGGCACGGAAAACCCGAGCTGTCCTCCGTCTTTCATCGCATCCCTGTTGTAATCTGTTCGACTGAGTCCACAGTACTTCTGGCAGCTGTGTCAGGACAGTCCCGTCCTCTGTGGCCCCGAGTCCAGTGGGGAGCAGGAACATCCTACAAGCTTCATTTGATTTCTGTTTGAACTGCGGGCAAATTTAAAGATAAAGTAGTCTATGGGAAGTGCGCTTTTGTGGCACGTGTTGCGTGCTGGTGGAAACCCCAAGATCTGAAGAAGGTCTGAATTCTCCTGAAATGAATCTGGGCAATGAAATAAAGCCTCGCTCTCTGGAAGCAGGAGAGCATTCAGTCGGTGGTCTTCCCACTGTCAGCCCTCTTTCCAGGCTGTGCTTCAGAATCTTCACTGGACCAGCAGAACACACCTTGAGGTTAATCATCCGTTTGGACCCCTTTCGACAGTCAAGCAAGGGACCCCACATCTCAAATAAATTTAAAATAATTTATGAACACTGGGCTCGGTGGAGCAAGCGCATCGAAAGCCGACATTAGTGTTGTGCACCCTGGTCTTATAGACCGTGATGTTTATACGGACATTTATGTGGAGTTATACAGTTAGGTCTCCACAGAGGTCTGCATGGAGGCCACCTCAAGGTTTGAAAGTGTGCCAGACGGCCTAAGCTCTGACATGGATGTAAGCTGCATGGGCAGGCGGGCCTGTAGGACTCGGGCTTTTACAGGGCAGGTTCTGGGGGCGTCTAGTCACGGAAGAGAGCTGGAGCTTGGATCAAAGGACGTGATTTTGGGTTCTTCTGTTCAGTTGGTGCCTGTATAAACTCCCCTTTCCAGCAGTTCAACGCCCGGGCTGCCGGTGCTGCCGTGCTTGCTTCTGGCAAAAGGAAATGATGTGATCTAAACTGGACGCGTCCGCAACAAATGTCTGCACATCAGATACATGATTCCTCATGCTTATTTGTACTGTTTTCAGGTTTACTCATTGGAGGGGCCTCTTCTGACTTCGCTCTCTTCCCTCCCAAGCACACAAAGGCTATTTGTATGCAGATTTCTTGGTTTCTATCTGTTTTTTTTCATGCACAAATATCACTTCATAAAACGATTTTGTGCTGCGCGACACAGTCAGTGCCGGCTGCAATCGCTTTGGACTTTGCTGCCCTTGGTAGCTGTAACAGCAGCTGATTTATTCCCGTGACACCGAGGCTTAACATGTAGAATGAAGATATTGGCGGCGAGGCCCATATTAGCCCCGCAAAGGAAACGTGCTGCTGTGTTAGCGGCCAGAGAATAAGGAGGAATTTAGGTGGTGTGGACGATAACACCCCCCCCCCCCCCCCCCCCCCC
>UFQX01001003.1:62649-79896 GCA_900497675.1 Arapaima gigas
TTTTACCCCCCCCCCCCCCCCCTTTAACAAAAGCATGGCACCAGAACCCGGAATCGCAGCGACCTCCAAAGTGGGGGGAGGGGCTTGTGGAGGTTCGCCGCTGCCTTCTCCTGGGCACCTTAGAGGGGTGCAAACACAGGGAGAACGTGCAACTTCCAAACACTGCAAGGTGGACTATATACATATATAGAAACACACACAGCTACCTTACGTGTGGCTCCTCTGAATGCGTCTTCAGGTGTGTTGGACCACGGGAGGGGTATCCCTACACCCCCAGGCCGGCTCCCACTTGCTGTAAACACCTGCGTGTTACTATTCTTCTTGCTGCCTGTTTGCTGGGCTCCTGATCTGAGCTCTAAGGCCAAATACCTCAACGGCGGTGGGAAGCCAGAGCATAGAGAGGACTGGAGGTCCGACGGCGAGTCGAGCTCCCCAACCCCCCCTTCGCAAATTGAGAAGTGAGTAACGTGGTTCTTTTTTTCAACCCCGCAGCCCTCAAGGTCACCGCTTTTCTATGCAGCGAGGATCTTGTTGACTTCGTAAGTCTTTCCACTGAGGTAAAAAGGAGTGTGTGACACGGTTCCCACCCCTATTTGCAGTTCTGTCAGGCGACGGATGTTTCACTGGGGAAGGAAATGGAAAAGGAGATGAGAATATGGGAAGTTGTCCTGCTGTAGTATTTTACAGTAGGTTATAGCTTGTAATGGCTTGTAGGGTAAAATATTTCCCACCCCAGCGGTATGGCTTGGACTGGCTTAGAGGCACCTGGACTGGAATCTGGGTGGGAAAAAACCGTCTGGTGGGCTTTACAATCCCCGCTGCCGAAAAGGACCGCTTTGCATTAAAGTTCAAGTGGAGAACTGACTTTAACTTTATGCTTTAAACCGTCCCACCGCTTATAAGCAAACGGGAGGCGTTTTAAGTTACTTAACAGGATTCATCACAGCGAACCATATTGGAACGATAAAAAGAAGCGAAGTACGGAGCAAAGACACTGCCACCTGTAAAGAAAAAAAAAGGCGGTGATATTCCAATTGAGTGGCGCTTGTTTGCGCTTTTGGGATGAAAAGTGTCGCACGGCACAAAGGATTTCTCATAACAAATCGGGAATTATTTTACGCTGTCACGGTGGGATTTTCTAGGCCTTTCCGGAGCGGCGCTTCGGAAGGTCTCGGCGGTGTCACGATACGCCTGCGTTTCAGGAGATCTCAGAGACGCAGATAGAATGGCGCACGTGTGCGTGTGTGTGTGTGTGTGTGTGTGTGTGTGTGTGTGTGTGTGTGTCCCTCCGCGGCCGCCTGTGTGTTTATGTGTACGCGACTGTGGAACAGGTAATCAGATTCAGTATTGATCTCCACAAAATAGACTTTATTCATCATTCATGCTCTCTATCAATCTCTCCCCCACCAGCTCAGTTTCCTGTGGCTGTTTGTCCTGCAGGCTTGAAGAAAGAAGCGGACTTGAGAGCCGGGTAATAATTAACCGGAGCAGATTGTTTTCTTAAGTCATTGCTTTTCTCCCATTTCTGCCACTAACAAGCTTATCCATTGAAGACATGGTTGCGGAATGAACTGGTTAATGCGAAATTGATTGAGGTTTGTTGTGTTTCTGCTGGTGCCGCGGCCACATTTATGGCCCCGCTGGCATCTTGGGGTTTCACTTTATCGCGGTCGCCTCCCAAAACTAAAGTTTAAAAAAAAAAAAAAAAGCATAGATCACATTTTGTTCTGCCTGGAGAGAGAGAGAGAGAGAAAAAATCTTTATTATCGTGGAACCTACGCGGCGAGTTGTGCAATTTGGCCCTATCGTAGGTGCAGCTTAGGGGAAGAAAAGTTTGAAAAGAAAAAATAAACACGGGAAACGGTGACATGACACAGGAAACGCAGTGAATGCTGGGAATGAGCGGTTGACCGCGTTTCCTGCGTGACAGCACAATGGTGCCGGACCGGGCCGAGCGGCCGACTCCCGGACGCGGTGACGAGGAAGGGCGGTCTGCGCCGGCCGGCGGCTGATAACACTGTTCTCACACCAGGCTCCTTCTTCTTCCTCTCTGCCCCACCGTACGAGAGCGACGGAGTCCGTCGTCCGTTTGTCGTAAAAAGCCCGATCTTGGCTGTATTTTTGCCGCTTCTCTAAATAAAGGGATTTTCTCGGAGCGGAAGGCGTTTCGTACGCCTCCTTCCGAAGGTCTCTTCCGAACCCCCTGTCGAGTACGGCGGCGTCCCGCCTCGAGTTAGCGTTGACGCACGCCTTCGCGTCACCGGGTTAGCGCAGATCTCGCGGGGGTCGGCTACCGACGGACTCGACGCAGCGTTTCCGGCTCCGACCCGGCCCTTCGTGTTCCTTTTGCTGCAGGGTCTCAGAAAAAGTCTGGAACTTTCTTCTCACAGTCGGTCCGCTGGGTTCCTCAAGTTAACAGTGAAAGCGGCGGATTTGCCGGGAAGCGCCGGCGAGAACTCGGGAATCCTCGCTGGTTTTACACGCCGTTGTACTGAGGGGTCCGGAAGTTCCGTGTTAAAAGTGGGGGGGGGGGGTGCGATACGGACGAGACTCCGGCAACTGCATCCCGCTACTTCACCTCACGGAAACGGAAAACTAAAAGCGGGGGAGGGGGGGATAAAAAGATTATTTAGAAATGTGTTGAGCAGTATTAATGTAAGCACAATAATTGTGCGTAGCCAATATTCCGAGCTCATGCAAATCGCCAGACCCTCAGGGCGATTCTAGATTCTTTTAATATATCGCATGTTTCCGTCACACAAAACACCGGCTGAGACCAGGGGCCAAAACACAGCCTCGCGAATTAAATATCTTATCAAAGCCAACGTGGGAACAGATTGAAGGGCTTTTTCGTTCATTGTTCACAGAGCATTTGCTCTAGAAACATAAGCTCTCTGGTGATAAATTGAATTTTCTACATGGGAACTTTAATATGATGAGTCTATTTTTTCTCATTTATTCCTGCACACACTCGGCACGGTTGCTACTGGGAAGAGTGGGAGGAGATCCGCTCCCCGCTAAATTAAATCTCCCTTAGTTATTTAAGTGTGTGACGTGTAAATTGGGATGTGAAAATTGTTTTTTGGCTACTTCTCCTTTTTCGAAGGCTCACCGCTCAGCGAGGTCTTTCCTAATCTATTGTGGCTCAGTGTGATGTGGGGTCCAGAGGTGACCAGCGGTTGTTAAAGCAGCGGCGGGAGGCGGTGGAGGGTTTTTTTTTTTTTTTTTAATTTGCCCACCAGCATTTTCCATCACACATTTACCCGAACGCTGCCTTTTCTAGCATTGTCCATTCATTGCTATTATTGCTCGCCCAGAACGCATCCTGCTCCAGCTGGGCCGCACTTGGCCCCCGAGCTTCCTTCCTCCGTGGGAGGAAGGAAGCTACCAACGCGGAGGACTGACTTCTTTTCCACGGTACGAAACCCGGTCGCACCTCCTCGTCCAAACGCTCAAATCGAATGCCTACCAACCCCCCCTGGGGGGTGGGGTGGGGGGGTGAGATAATTTGTCTCGAATCTGCCAGCTGGTTGTTTCTCTGAGCTCGGAAGGGTGGAGCAGGTGGTGAGGCTGAATGCTGTAAAGAGCTCCTGTGTAATCAGATCTAAAACGGGGGGCCGTTTGACACACCTCACCTGCGTTCCTCACCTGATGGCTTCACCCCCCTCCCCCTGCCCGCCTGCCGCTCACCTCATCTCCCTTTGTCTGCACCGCTGTGTCTTTTAAGTGAAATTCAATGGTAAACAAACAAATTACCTCCACTGTCCTGATCAGCGTGGACGGAATTTTAAAACAATAGTTTCTCACCACCACCACCCCCCCCGTTCTCTTTCTTTCTCTCTCTGTCTATTTCTTCCTCCCCTTTATCAAAGTATTCCCAGAAAGGCAGTGGTATCGGCAACAGTCGCGATGGCTGTTCATCTATCTGTTGGAAAATGGGGTGGAATTTCTCTTTCTGTCTTTATCGCTCTCTTTCTCTCTCCTGGTCACAATAGATGGTCTTTTCCTCATTCATATATATTGTATAGTAATACTGGTGGCGGTTGCTGTGGCAACTGAGACTGGGCCGATCTCATTACTGGCCCTAAGTCACATTATTTTCTCTGAGGAATTACTTCTTTTCATTATGATTTTTTCCCTCCTCCAAAGGTCAGATGTCCTCTGAGGCGGGGCGAGAGAAATCTGCAAAAAGGGGTGAAGTCTATTCAGCACCCAGCCTCCCCCCCTCCCCGCCGGGTGGAGCTCACCATCATTTTGTTCTTTTCTTCTGCGGAAAAAAAAGGACCAAAAAGAGGCGGCGGTGGCGGCGGTGGGGGGGGTCTCCTGTCCACTTCTCTTCAACTTAAAAACAAGCTTCTTCCACAATTTTTTTTTACGGCGTGTGGAAAAAAAAGGTCCTTAAACTATAAGAGTGTTATGTGCTGACTTTTTAAAAAGGGTTATTGGCAGCCTCCTTTTGCCCTCGCTTGACCCCCCCCCCCGCACACTCTCTTTCTTTCCCTCCCTCTCTCACTGGTGTCGAACTTACGGGGCTCTGACCTCATTCCCGTCCGTTCAATGCGTCTTTGCATTTCTGTGACGGGTGGCGCTCGGCGTCACGCGAACGACGCCCCGCGTGTCACTTCCTGCGAGGCTGCCTTGTGTCGGGGCCGAAATGCAATCATGGGGCTGTTGGGGGGGGGGGGGGGGTTGCATACAGAGGTGTGGGGGATCACTGTGAGTGTGCCAGAGGGGAGAGGGAGCAAGAGGGAAGGGAGGCAGTACTGGGTGAGAGGGGAGCAGTACAGGGAAGTCAGTTAATGACTGANGGGGGTCATCTGCCTTGTCCACAAAGAGATCGACCCCCCCCCCCCCGGGATTTATGTAATCATTCCCCGCTGCATCAATTCGTCATTTTTGCCAGTTGTAAACATTTTACTGTATCTGTCTATATTCCAGTCGATAGCGTTCTTTAATAATGCATTCGATTGATTAATTCCATCCAGGAACGATCGATCCTTTTAATAGTTTTATTACAGTGTCCTATCGAATGTGGGGGGGGGGGGGCTCTTTTAGTCAAATGTTTATCGGGCAGAGGCCTGGAAGCCAGTTAGCCCTGACCTGGGACCGAATCTCACCTCTCGGCGTGTTTGGGGACCCGAGCGCCGCTCTGAGACTCCGTCCGGCGTTTTGCGACCACGACCACGACATCGTCGTGTTTCGCACGTCGGATTCAAGCCGGATTCGCGTTTTCGGACGCCGCGCGGTCGCTTCCCGTCCGTATTGGGGGGGCCTTTTTTTTGCGCGTGTTCTCCAAACGCGCCCAAACGGCTCCCGGCAACTTCCGGGCTCTGGCAGCATCTCGGGAGAATTAATCGTGTAATGAAAGACTATGAATCGGTGGAATTAATGATTAGTGGTGCATTAGTCGATTAAGAACAAATAAGGGAAGGGGAGAAACTGAATTTGGTGGTTTGTAAGCCTTTAACACCCCCAAGGAGGAACAAAAGGGATTTGGCTTCTGCTTGTATATTAATTTTCCCTCTGATTGAAGATACATCGTAGCTTGGTAATAATCCCGGCTGTTTTTGAGGTGAGCTTCATCTTTCCTGCCTCCTAGTTGTTTTCCGAGTCCGCCACTGGCTTCCCGTCAGTACCTCCCGCGGCCACGTTTGGGTTCGATCGATGTCCTGCGTATACAGTGTTATTTATTGCCATTCCATCCAAATCGCCCTGCGATTCCAATCCATGTGTTAAAAAAGTGTCGAAGCTGTGAAAACTCAGACCTGCCCTGATGGATGGGAGGGGGGGGGCAGTTTGGGAACACCGAAGGGGGGCAGGCGCTTGGTGGCTAAACGCAGAGATGATCCACAAAATATCACGAAATTTCAAAATCAAGTACAGGTCAAGCATCGTGTTTAGATATCAGTGTGACACAGGAGGCTTCTGTGGTGGCCTGCAGTGCAGTGGGTAGTTCTAGTCCCTTGTAGTTTGAGGGATCAAATCCCGATCTTCTCACGGTCAAGCGTTTACACCTGCAGCCCGGAGATGTTCCTCGTCCGAATTTGAGGTTCTCTTCGTGTCTGAGTGCCCCGCGGATTACGCCCAAGCCCTGCTGGAACTGACTCTGGACTCCTGTGACCCTCTACTGGATAAGTGGTGTTTGAAAACGGATCAGTTGTTTTATTTCGTGCCTGCCGCTACTTATTGCTTATTTTTTATTCCGCCGAACGGTATTCATATCTGCGCGGTGGTTTCGGCGCTTCTGCGAGCACCGGACGCTGTTGCTCTTGTCACCCCGACTCCGCTCTGGCGGCCAAGGGAGGTCGCGGCGTAGTGACATTCTCCGGGAAGGCGGGGAAGTGCGGCCACGAGGTCAGCTCAGCAACTGTCACAGCAACACTGGCTTCGTGTCAGCGTTGTTACCAAGACCTTTCATGAATAAGGCAAACAGTGGGGTAAAACTGCCACTGCACCAAAAAGCATCTCCTAAGAAGGAGCCCAGAATTAATCTCTTTCAGACCCGGCTCTCGCCAGCTGTCCCAGCAGCTGCATAAATTTGTATCACACCGTCTGAATAAATGCATGAATGTAAATGTAGATGTAAGCCCTGTGATAGTACATTTTATTTTTTGTGGCCTGAAAAAAGATCTACAGGACCACGTGTGGAAAGTGAAGGCTTCCACACAGATCTGTTGATGCTAACTGCTTATTGATGGTCACGTTCGGCCCACGACCGAGCATTTTTCATATGATCTTCAGGGGGGGTTGATACCCTGGTCCGTTTGGCTGTGGTCACTCAGAGGTTTGATGACCATGGCCCTTACCTTCTCACTTGACGTATCTGATCCCCAACAAGTGGTGTTAGAATGTTCAGGAGCAACACCCGAGAGGTTGTTCAGACTTCATCAGCATTCGTGAATCGAATGCTTTTTGTTCTGAACTGTGAGAAGGAGGACTAAAAAATACACAAACTGACAATAACAAACACTAACAAAATAAGTGCGCCAAGTCTTTGCATTTGGCTGCTCTGAAGAAGGAAAAGTCACTTGGAGAGGTGAGGAAGAAGGAGAATGGCGAGTGGGGAGAGGGGTATCCAGTGTGACATCCACACCCACAGGAGGAGGCACTGCATGAAATTTTCCACAGAGGATTATGTGAGTAGACCCCCGCGCTGGCAGACGGCTGGTGATGCTCACATGTCTTGTGATGTCCACTCAGGTCCACTCAGGTTCTGGCCTCAAAACAATGTTTGAAGCTCATTAAATTTTCATTGTGGCTTCAGTGCTGTCAGAAATGATATGAAATACTATAAAGTCAATCCTGAACACCACAGGAGAACCAGACCACGCGACCTCTGTCCAGCAAGCGAGTGCTGCTCATCAAACATCTTGTTTATTTAGATCTCGAGGAAAGCTGTGTGCTGGAAGATGCTGCAGAGTAAGGTTTGAATGCTGAAAAGCAGCAGGTAAGTTTAACATTTGTGGATGTTCACGAACAAGGAGTGTGAATGTTGCACAGAAAACCAGGAAAGGGGCAGTTCAAAGTGTTACCTTTTGACCTGCTTAGTGTTTTGATCTTTTTTCGGAGGGAACATTGAAGAGGCTGGGATATTTCAATAAATCCAAAGTCAGAGATGGGCATTTTTCACCCCGCACTGCCATCATCCATCCACGGTCCCCTAAAGCCCAGCAGTGGAACTCCCGACAAGGTGTCTTGCTTGAATTTACCTGAATATTTGTTGAACGGATCACGTCTGTGGCACAAAGGCATTCATACATGAGGCGTGGTTCGTTTCTGGCATTAAATACACGTCCTTCATGAGAACATCTAAACAAGTTGATTGATTTTATTGCTTTTGCTGCAAAAGCGGGCAGTGTAGCTAAGGGCATCTTGGTAAGACCTTCCTGCATTTTCCTCCCCATCCTGCTTCTTTTCTCACTGACGCAGCCAGAGGTGAACAGAATGGGATCTTCAGAATGTGTTTGATATTGATACCCTCACGCTTCCCTGGAGGACATCACTGTAAAAAAAAATCTTTTGTGTGGTGTGTCTGGCATGGGGGTGCGAGGAGGGATCGAGCACGAATGGGGTGGGGAGCAGGGGGTGTGGGGGTGTTGGAGGGGTATGGGTTGTTTGACTGGGAAGCGCAAATTTGGAAGGATGTGGCTGGTTAAGATAAGGTTATCTGAATGCACGAGAATGACTGAGGGACGGCTGCCGTATGGGCGGAATTAGATTGATCGCCGCAACCGAGGTTGTACGCCTGCTGCTATTTCGGGTCCCCCCCCCCCCAGACCTCCTGGCCTAAAGCCCTTCCATGCACAAACACCAGTGCGCAACAGACACCAACACCCCTGGTCCAGTCTGGACGATAATGCTAGAGTTTGTCACTCAGGCAGCAACCACGGCAACACTGCAAGGCAGCGATAGTCAACAGCAACCCGGCCAAACCTCCAGCACCCTGCGACAAACCGGCAGCCATTTTTTTCATTTGTTTCAGGTGGCAACCCCTCCATACCACCCGGGCTCCCCTACCCACTGCCTGACTCCAGATAAACACCACGAACACCGATGCTGCCCTGAAGAACACGGACCTTCTCGACAATCCGTAGAAGGGAGATAGTTCCAACAACGCAGTGCAGGTTAAGTATCTGTGCCTGTGTGTGTGTGTGTGTGTGTGTGTGTGAGAACAGCTGGGAGCAGGGGATTGAGATGTGAGAGCGGCAGCCGCGAGCCACTGGAGGCGATTCACCCATGTCTAATCCAGCTAAAAATTCAGAGTCGTTTGCTTTAGCTGAGTAATTGACCGATATATGCTTTTAAGCTGAAACTGAGCATGGAGCCCTGGTGGGCGGACGTCGGCACCGGCTTCTAGCGGCCTGAAGCAAAAGCCCCTCAAACCCGCCACAAAAACGTACCGATGCGGACGCCCGGGTCATCCTCTCTCCCCGCGGATTTTTCGCACGACGCGTCATCTCTTCCTACGAGCCGGGCCGGCTGAGAACGGAATTGCAGTCGGAAGCCATTTTAGTCTTCCTGAGAGGATCCACCATTACCCAAGCATTAGAAACAAATTAGCTCCTTTCACTCGAGCGCTTTCTCCGAGGGGCTGTGGGAAAATCCACTATTAGGCAAGAGTTAAGCGCCTATTTGAGGGGGGAAGATGGAATTCCAGTCGATTAAGGGATACTCACCCATCGGAACACGGGCGGAATGAAGGACAAGGACACCTAATTATGGGAACAATGTGTCATATTAGGAGGAAGTCAATTATTCAAGAGCTTCCCGCACAAAGAGCGGCGGGATGGCGATTGGCTTCCAGATTAATGTGCGTTTAAGCGATCCAATGAGACGCCACCGTTTTACTCTGATGAATGGAAGCGGGTAAACCGGATCCACCCGCGAACGGCCCACCGTGGTCGCCCTCCCATACGCGGCCTTTCCCCCGCGAACGCGAACGTCGACCGTGTGCCGGATCGTCCCACGGAACGGCCCTTTGGGGAACGTGAACTGAACGATGGTGGCTTTTGTCTTAGAAGTCCACGCACTTCTCCGCGGCGCTCGCCGCCTCTCGGGGAAAAAAAGAAGCACGCCGCCGGACGTCGCTCCTCCAAGAAAATTTCGGCTCGGAGGCTTAAAATAAACTCGTGCGGCGCTTCGCCGAACGAGGAGAGCCTGTCTGTTCGCGGCGCTTCATCCGCGCTCTTGAAAGCAGAATAACAATAAAAAAAAAAAACAAAGGGAGAGGAATGAACCAAAGTTGAGCTGACCACTGTACTTCTCTTGTGTCTCCATGGTTACCGGTGGGGGGATATAGACAAATACCCCGCTGAGGTTGCGCTGGAGCAACGTGGAGAATTTTTCTTCCCCCTGTGATTAGGAGGGCAGTTTAACACTTTTCTTTTCCCTCCGTTCCTCAGCGACTCTGCGAAAACAAAGGCACAGAGCGATGCTGCAAAAGGCAGGAAAACGGGACTCCGAGGGGGGAAACGGGCAAATTGCAAGTGGAAACATCTCCTCGATATTTATTTTTTCGTGTCATTTTCAGTCTTGGGTTCCGATTTGCCCACGAAGCAGACTTTTTGTCCGCCTACTGTGCCGCAGCATCACTATCCTTTCCTTAAACCGATTTCAATCGACGTCAACATGGAGACTCAGTCAATATAAATGTCACCTGACTACTTCAGGCTGTGGGTTCCAGTCGGTCCCATCTGCTGCTTATGAGCAGTTTGTATTTCCTCTCAGAGGTTTGCCAGTGTTTCATAATATATCTGAACTTCCTCCTACAATTCAGAGGTCTGTCGGTGCCGTTGGTGTGTGAGCTCCTTGGGAAGGACTGGAGTCCAGGAAAGAGTTCTATCCTCCACAGCGCCCAAAGTTTCACAGGGAAACGGTGCGTGGATTCGTGCTCGAGTGCAATGCACGGGGCCCCTTCCAAGCTTTTCTTGGATTTAAAACTAAACATGAATGTGTGATCACATCTATACGCAAAATATGCCTATATTCGACTGGCTCTGGTCACAAACCCTGGGAGGAGCACCCTGGGAAAACCTCAGTTCTTCCTCCACTAGGATCTGCTTTTTAAAGGCGGCCTATAAACGGAAACCAGCAGAAGCAACTCGTGCCCAACCTTGTTCAGTGGGCTCACGCTCCTCGGGATCTTCAAGATCTGATTTTTCCAGGCTCAGTCAAAGCGTTTCTTCAGTTTTCCTTGTTCTGCATTCTCTTTTTTTTTTTTTTGGCGTTTTTAGTTTGCAGCTTTTCATTACCGTGACTTAAGTTTTGCACTTGAGTTCGTCACCGTCCCTTGCTGGCCTTTCTGCCCACCGCACCGCCAATGACTCGGTTAATAAAAAGGCGCGGAGACGGTTTGGGTTGATTCTCGGAACAAGACAAACTCCCGGTACCATCGCAGAATTGTTGCGCACACAGCTGTCGGCAAAAGGTTTACGCGCATGGTCACTTTTGCACGCATCTCCTCAAAGCCACGTTTCAAAAACTCCCTCCAGAACGATAAGTGCTTCTTTAGGAGAACGCCAGAGAACGTCTTCTGGTACATGCAACGCAAGTATGTGATGAGGGGATGATGGTTGTGTGAAAAAAAAAAAAAACACGCGTGACTCACCTGGAGACCGGAGGGAACCTCGGGGGAAATGGTGGTATGGCACGGATGCACCCTTGGAGGAAACGGCAACAAATTAAAACATTATTCAGGAGAACTCTTGAGAGGGAAAGAACAAGAGGAGTGAGCACGACAAGAAGGTGAGAGAGAGGATGGATTTCGAGGGCGGCTGAGCGAGGGAGGTGGCGGAGAGCAAATCTGGAGAAGAATGGGACGGGAGAGCACCACTGCGCGTTCCTGATAAGAGGCTCTCCATAATAGAATGGGGAGGCCTTGTCTCTGAGCCCATTAGAGGCCATTGCTACAAGTTCCTGCCTTTCATTAAGGCCCACCGTGAATAGGGGGCTGAATGGAAATCGCTACTTACCCCCCGATTACCGGATTGAAAGGTAGCTGTCAAGGAATGGAGGGGGCCTGACAAAGAGGGAAGGGGGGTGAACAGGGGTGGGTGGTTGGTTGGTGGTGGCGGTGGCGGTGGTTGTGATGGTGGTGGTGGTGGTGGTGGCAGCGGCGGTGGGGGGGGGCTACTGCCAAGCAAATGATTTTGGGTCTGTCACATGCGACAACGCGTAGGGGAGGGCCGGGGTGGGGGGGTGGAAGGACGTGCTTCGGCGAGATTAAGCCTGTGGAGGGCACATTTATTGAGGCCGTTTAGCGGGAAAGCGGGGGGGAATTTGAGGGATGAGGGGGAGGGCACTGGAAAGACAAGGAGAAGAGAGGAAGGAATGTGACTACAACAGGAAAAGAATGGGCCTGGAAGTGCAGCTCCCGCCCCTCTCCTTTATGCGGTCAAATGGCTTGTTTTTCTTGCGCTTTATTTATTTGGTTGCGGTTTGTGTTTCGTGCCCAGGCATCAAAAGACCCCACAAATCATCCGGAGATGCCTCTCTCCTCGAGCGGGGCCGCCCGACGACGTGCTTCAACGTCGCGAGGAAGGCCGACGTTCTGCCTTATTTGCTTATCGGACTGTTGTTTCCTCTGGGGAAGTTCTCAATTAGCCGTTTTTTTTTTTGTTGTTGTTTTTTTTGTTTTTTTTTCCCCAGCGACTGTGGAAGCCTCTAACAAGCCAGGTCTGAAGACACATCGTGGGCCGAACCGACCCGTCGCTACACATCAAGCAACGCGGTCGCGCGTGAGACCCGGCTCTGTTTCGTACGCACACACGCGTTACGCACGAAATTCAATTTAAAGCCGTTTTAACAAAGATAAAAAACGAAAAACGGTCTCGCAACGCAAAAAAAAAAAATCACTCCACCGGTCTCCGGAACGAGCCACGGCGGCCGGTCACCCCCACGCTTCTTCTCCGGGCTCGGCCACTCTTCGCAAATATCCCCGAACGTGTCAGCGAGCTGCGACGCGATCTCTATTTCCACGCTGGCAAAAGAGCGGTGGGCGGCTGCGTTCAAGACGGGCGCAGCACGGCTTCGTACACAACACCTGTTCGCAGCAACCCCCCCCGGACCCCAGTCTCTCACCCGGGAGCTATTAAAAGCACCTAGACAATAACTTATTGCGATGAGAGTGACATCATTATTAATGCGCGCCGTCGTACGTTTTTGGGAACTAAGCCCATTCTGTGCCGCGGCCGCGCCGTTCTGGAAACGGCGTTTTCGTTTCTTCTTCGCGAGGCCCGAACCGTTTTACAAACGGATTAGCTGTGCACTTGTATCCGGAAAGGAAAGAATTCGGCTCGACGTGGCGTTCTATTAATAACGCTCCTAGGCCATGGTTCCCAGAGTGGGGCAAATGCTGGGGAGACAGGTGAGGGAGAGATTGGGTTCCCACAGCGTGAGTGGACACACACACACACACACACACACACACACACACACACACAGAAACATGCATGCACATATGTGCAGAAACATGCCTAAACAGTTAAGACAGAAGAAGGGCTCGCAATGATGATCACATTACCTCATACAGCATGCATTCCAGAGGCCGGGAACCCGATACGCATGCAATTGTTATTTTAAGTCGCGGTCTGGGAAAAAAGGCTCTCGGGGCGTGTGGAGTCGCTCATCTGAGGGGGACCGGCTTGGTGGGGTGGGGTGGGGTGGGGTGGTGCGTGTAAAGGGGGCCGGTGGGGGGCGAGTGGCGAACCGGGAAGAAACCTGCCTGCTTTGGTTTGTTTTTCTTTTCATTCCCAACACCGATACCCCCACATTCATTTATTTTTCCTGCGTGTATCTATTCCATAGGATCTTTTCGGCCGACTAAGACACTTCGGCGCAAGGAGACGCTTGTTGTTTTTGTCACTTTAAAGGGTTGTGCATACAGGCTAGAAGAAGCGCGGCACATGCTCCGTCGCAGGTAACATAAGGCTCATTTAACAGACATTAAATAACATGTGACTCCCGCTGATGAGGGTTTATGGACTCCTAAACAAGTGAAACCGTAGTAGGAATTCCATTAACAAGGGCCGTGTGCAAGCTGTGTTGGGGGTGGGCAGGGGGGCCGTTCCACGTCTGCCAAGACTTGAGAGCAGTCGCAGGAAAGTCCTTAGCGAAACTCCGGCAGCTATTCAGCTCAGCGGGGTTATTAGGCAGTGAAAGATGGGCTCCTGCCTGTGGATGTGGCTGCGAAAATTCAAAACCGGGGGGGGGGGTTGTTAAAAAAAATCCTGTAAGAAATGCAACAAGCCGAAGCACAGTCCCGCAGCTCGGCCGCCCTGCGCCGCCTCAGAGGGAACGCGAGTGACGCAACTTCGGGGACGCTTTCGGAGAAGTTGCCATTTTCCGGAACGCTCCTAGCTGGTTTCCCGGTGCGTCTGTAAAAGACGGCGACAACAGCCGTGTGCTAAAGAACGGAAGACCCGGCGAAGGGCGCTAAACACAGCCGTTCCGGCTCCGCTCCAGAGGGCCTCTTCCCTGTGGTGCCGAGCCAGACGGTCCGTGCAATATCTGCACGTACATTTTGGTGCTTCTGATCCAAACGCCGGATTATACTGTATCTAAGGGTAGAAGTGACGTGTTGCTTTGAAGTGTAGAAAATATAATTCGACCTACCAACCTACCAGTACCTACCGAAAACACCGGAAAGCTGCTGCTCTGATAGGCTGATGTTTATTCATTTAGTTGTTTTTATTTTTGCTCCAGTCTAAATAAAATCCTCTTTTTCTCTCGTTTCATCGACTAAACGGTCTTTCTGCGGGTTGGTCGCGGTCCGGGGGTTTGGGCTCCTAATGTAAGTCGAACGTTTTCCCAATTTTGCCACCTCTGAAATTGTTTAGTCCCTTAAGAAGTCGATGTATCTTTAGCCAAAAAAAAGCTCTTTTTGTTGATGTTTAGGGGAAAAAAAAGTCTTTTAGATGTATTTTAGTTTCTCGGTCTGTCTGCATACGGGCAACTTTTTTTTTTTTTTTATGAACACGGATTCGATGGATATTTCCATCTGACAGGTTAAGTAAGACAATCGACTATGAAGTGGTTGTGCCCATTTCCCGGGGGGGGGGGGGGCAGGGGACCCCCTANCTGACAGGTTAAGTAAGACAATCGACTATGAAGTGGTTGTGCCCATTTCCCGGGGGGGGGGGGGGCAGGGGCACACCTACTATTGTGTTCTAGAAAAAGGCACTTAATCTAAACTTCTTTAACAAAAAAAAATGTCATATATAAGAAAAACTGCGTCAAAACTTCCTTTGGCTCCTGGACTTGGGTGCTGGTTGGAATACAGCGCAGTGTGTGTGGAGTCGGCCTGTTGTCCCCCTGTGGGTTTTCAGCCCGGGTTGGTTAGGGAAGAGTTTATATATTTATGTGGATTTATTTTAAATACTCGCTTTTTGTTAACTGCCTGTCCTTGTCACGGTCTCGCCAGTCGAGAGCCTATCCTGGGTCCACGGGTTGCCAGGCTAGCTGGGGTACAACCCCCACCGCCACACAAACACAATTGAAAAACACTTTGGCCCGCTTATATGTCCCGCTTACCCGGAAACACACGTCTTTGGACTGCGGGAGACAACCAGAGTACCCTGAAGGAGAGCCATGCAGACACGGGCAGAACATCCAAACCCAGCACACACCGAGTGGGATTGGAACCAACGCTTGAAGAGTCCAGGTGATGTGAGGCAACAGCACCACTTAACTGCCCTCCGTCATTTCAAACTTGCCTCCGTTTCAACGTAAATGTTAAAACAAAAAGTATTAATTATATTTCGCTGTATTACATGTTTAATTAAATTTTAAAAAATGAATTACATATCTTCAAATTATATTGTAGTTCACTATGACTGAGATTTTTACATAACTTTTCCTGTGAATAAAATAGGTTTTCACAGTCACACTCTGTTATTAACCTGTTCTTAGGAACAGACATCGATCGATACCCTCACTAGGTACCGGTTATCTGCTGTTATCCTAACCTGCTGTTCAGATGCTGTTTTATAGATAAAAGTTAAGAATAACTGAGTTGACATGTTGCTCAGCTTTCACTGACCGCAACATGTTAAGAGCAAATTTGGATTTACAAACAAATGGAGCTGCAAACAGACGTCCGGTCCCGGTTGTTCATGGGTTGGGAAGCCAGTGCAAAAGAAGAAGGAGAAGAAGAAGAAACTGTTAGCAGCACAGAGATCCCTCAGCTTCTCAATTTTTTGGACACCGACAAACACAAAACAAACAGTCGGTTATACTGGGGTTTGTGTGAATAAAAACGGGAAACAAAAATATGAAAACAACTGCCTAGCTGCTAAAACCTCAAGGAAAGTCTCTCCACCCTCCTTCCCCATCAGGTAACGTTGACACTGTAGGTTGTTGCCCTCATCACATTTTATAGTATCTCCTGCCAGAAGATGTTAAGTATCGAGCAGAAACTTCCTGTTGATTTCCGTTCCTATTTTTATTTTCTCCTCTCCTCATCAGGCTGAAGCGCCGTGTCTTCTTCTTGAATATTTATATCATTATGTAAAATCAGTAAATACTAATGGATGATACATTGATACCGGGGTACTTGTGTGTGTGTGTGGCTTTTCTGCAAGTCACACACGGTGACCCCCCTGTGATCTGTGTGTGCAGCAGCGGGTTTGCGTGTGTGTGAGAGCTTTCCGCAACGGCCTGCTAGTATAGCCTGTTCAGCGGGGGATTATCTTGTTGGAACAGATCAAGAGTAGCCAGGAATTCCTCAACCACTTATCAATGGAGGGCCTCAGAACATTTCCTAACATGTTTGCTTGTTAGACCATGTGGAGTCCACACACACACGTGCACAGACACGCCCACACACACACACAAAACACAGATGAAAAGTAAACTCCTCTCAAGCTTAAAAAGAAATATAACACATTTTGAATTGATTCTATTTGCATATATAAATATACACATACAAATATTTGTCTCTTACTGCGACAGTGTATATATGTGCATATTTATTACAGGCAAATACCACCTATTAGATTTACCTTTTTCATGTATTGTGGAAATTAATCATTTGTAAAAGAGCGATACGTGAGGATACAAAGTCAACGAAATAATTAACAAAAAAAAAATTTGTTTGAGGTAATTTAATGAGTCCTACTGAGATGAAGCAAGAGAAGAAGCGGGAAATGTGGCTGCGTTCGTGCCCGGGAGCTGTGGGCGCCCACATTCTTCTGTAATGACAGATAATCCGCTGATTTCACAGGTGAGGTGTGAGAGAACAAGCACCTTCGTGGAAGACCGGAGATGGAAGTTCTCCCTGTGTCTCCCAAGGTCTTTCTCCTCACTCAACGCTGTCACCACGAGTGTCTACTGCGGCGCCGATCGCAGCCGGAGACGGACGTTTGTCGGAATGCCCCGTCACGGCCGAGCCACTGCACGACTTGGACTGGGTTTCCGACACTTCACCTGTCTCGCTTCAGCCTCGGCCAACTTTTCTTAGCATGAATTACCCAAATTTTGCTGTCAGCCTTCATCGGAAATGCTACCGACGCTTCACGGAGAGAAAAAGGAAATAAAAGTCACGCCGCACGTCGGCCGACAGCTTCTCGGGTTTATGGCTTAAGATGAGAAGTTCTGCACCCCGTTTACCCCTCTTGCGGTTTTTGATTTTGAGGTTCTGAGTTTCATTTGATGTACCGTCACAACCAACCAACCAGTGGACCGTTCTGAGCTTTAAATCAAGCCCCCCCCCCCCCCCCCCCCCCCCCCCCCCCCCCCCCCCCCCCCCCC
>UFQX01001003.1:79917-125478 GCA_900497675.1 Arapaima gigas
CCCCCCCCCCCCCCCCGAATCCTTTAAACAAACTTTTATTATGAAATAGGCCTGAGATGTAAAAAAACAGTGTACAGTGGGAAGCTCTACTGCTCACAGTAGAAACGACAGGCCTTTTATCGCACCGTTTGTGCAGTTAAACAGCAAAAGATTAATTCTGACGACGATCGGAAACACTGTTACACATTAACTAAAATGTTCTTGTCCGATGTATGTTTTATATGATAATTCAGCTGCGCCGCTGTTATTGCGTTCGGCGGGAATTCCGTATAACATTGTCCTTGTCGCCACGGCACCTTGTTTTACAGCGCTTTTATACAATTCATCCAAGCGAGAGACGGCATGAGATGCCTTAAGTTGCTATGTGGGGAAGAAAATAAGGTCGTGGGGGGGGTGAGACCGAGGTCAGCAGAGAAACGTCTGTGTCACTTCTGAACAGCGTTTCCTTCCCTTAGACAGCGCTCTTAGTCACTTGTCCCCACGAGGCCTTTTCTTTTGCCTTAGTCGTGCCCTTCGCCCACATTTAAACCGTCCCATGCGGGAAATAAACAACTGCGGCAATCGGGGGGGGGGGGGGTTAAACAGAATGTCTCTAAGGGCACTTGAACACTGTTCAGGGTGCAAAAAAACCCCCCCAAAAACCAGGGTCTCGTCGTCTTTCCGGAATTATTCAATCCCAACACCTGACTTCCGCTAGTCTTGACTAATAAGGTTCCTATCTCTGATACGTCAATTTTTTTTTTTTAGTATGAAAGGCGGCAGTTAAGTGCAGAACTCCCCCCCACTGCCCCCCATTGAGCAGAACCCGGGTCCAAACCAAGGAAAGTAAAACGTTAACTTGCTTTATACAGAAGCCTCATCTAAACAGCACTGTCTGAAAAGCAACGTTATTTTGACATCTTCCCCGGATCCTCACCTAATGACGCTGGTCAAAAATGTAACCTCCGAGAGGAATAGAAACCGCAAATCTGTGTCTTTTATTATACTTTGCTCATGTAATAGATGCACTAGCACGACTCGGTTGTGCCACACCTGACACCTCTGGGCAGAACCACGGGCGCCGGGGGCAAATAAGCAGGAGAAGAGTCAGATGTTAATTACTGTCGATCTCTGTAAATTGCCAGCTAATTTCCGCCGCGCCGAGGCGCGAAGGGAGAGGCGGCGACGCTGGTGCTGCGGGTCGGAGCTGTACCTCCCGCTGCGGGAGCGTTTGGGCATGTCTGTTTTCCTGGGTGTTTTTGGAATGCAATTATGCAGTGCAAAAACAACCCCCCCCCCCACCGGGTGCATGTGAGAAGAACGCGAACCTAGAGAGTCCGATGACCCGTCAACCACCCTGACTTGTTCAGGTGGGGCGATGGAGTCGCTGCCTGAAAGTGCAAAGCGGGGCATCGTTTTCACCCGCTGCTATCGGCAAGGACCGTGGGCTTCAAATCCCTCCGTAGGGTTAATTGTCCCGTAAATATCTTTGTGTGATTATTCCACAATTTGGGATGGACTCTGTCGGTGAGACCATGTGGTCGGTGGTGGTGGTGGGGGGTGAGCCCACCGGGAGCCCACAGTGAGCCCGCCGAGGGTGAGAAGCTCATCAGAAACATGGGGGATCCATGTAAGTAAAGCCATGACTGCCATTAACACCGAGCACAGGGGATGACTGTGGCTGTGACCCCACTCTCCCCCGCTCCCTCCTCAGCCCCCCACGGAGGCCGGTACCAGAAGGCTTAGCTGCGTCGCTCATTACACCGCATGTGCAAAAGAGAAAGAAAAAAAATGGTTCGAATAAGTAAGTGAAGACGTCTTCCGACAAGTTCAGAACCCGGGGAAGGAGGAGAAGAGGGAAAAAAAAGACGGAGAACAGAGATGCGATTCTTTTGCCCCCCAGCTGTTACAGCGTGAGGCTGCGCATAATTTCACTCAACAGACTCCACTGCGATATGAACATTTGTAAGAGGAATTATTTCTCAGCGCACCCCCCCCCTTCTCCGCACGCCTTGGCTTGTATGACTCAATAGTCTTAGAGAAACCTGCAACATCCCCATGTAAATGAGTCAGATTACTGACTATGGTGCCCACTTTCATCTCAAATTAGACTCACTATCTGTTGGTTCCCTTTGAATCTGTTCACTCGACTCTTCCCAGAGAACATCAACAAGGAGGGGGAAGATGACTTGTTTTGGAGAATCTGATGGTGGGTGAAATGGCGCAAAGTTGTGTGGGGAGCATCGCAACACACGAGGCACCGGGCAGCTATAAAACGGTGGAGATGCTAATAAAAGTTAAATGGAGAAGAGCAAACAAATACCAAAGACCACAAGTCAGGGTCAAAGCAGCAGGAGCGTGAGTCGTCTCAGCTCTTTGGTGAGGAAGACGTGGGCGGCCCTGACCAGGTGGGAGTAGTGGTGGAGGTTTGGCTTGTTTGGCAAAGTCTGGTCAAGGTGAAGGAGAGTGAAAAGAAGCGACGTGTCAGACGTTACTCCTCTTCTGGTGGCTCTGGGTAAAGTGAATATCACGTCTTTCATAAATCGGAGGTTTCGATACACTGCACGTTTTAATTTGACTCCATCAAAAAGCAGAAGAAAAAAGTCACGCGGATTCGTGAGAGGAATTCCGAGTACCCCAGGCACGGCCGTTTAAGACATCCTACAGCACGCGTGAAGGAGTATCTTAAAGTTTATATGATATTTTATTGGTAGCCAACGGAGCAAAGCGCGAACCGTTTGGTTAAGACTCAAGGAGAAGAAGTTCCTGAAGGAGGGTTTAATAACGGTCTGAAAATCAGGCTCTGCGTTAACTCCTCGGCCTTTTCGAGAGAAATTTAAACACCTAATTTTTGGGGTGTGTTTTTTTTTTTTTCCCGAAGAGGACGAATGCAGTCCTGGACATAATTTTATCTCGCTTCAAACCAAAGATTAGATCGTGGTCACCGCGTGAAGCCAGAAAGAGTTCAGAGAGTCTCAATAAAAGTGCAGGATGTTGAGCATCTCCCTTATCTTAAGTAGATTAAGCCCTGTGTCAAGTTGACAATCTGAGAACATTTGTCTACTTTAAATAACAGCTGATGATCTGCGGTGCCGAAATAACGCAATTGAACATGGCGGCTGTGGATTAGGCGTGTAAACACGGCAGGAGCCACACAGTGAAAAGCGTTTGGTATGAAATTCGTATGCCGGATGCTTTTTGTTTCGACTGCACACGGTCAGCTTAAGATGGCGGGACGGAGGCGTCTTCTTCCACACGTCTTGGGGCAACTTCTTCCACATAGTGAAGACCTTCTGCCGCTGCAGTTAAGTGGATAAATCAAAGTGGGACAGAGAGCAGCCGGTATAAAGGCAAAACCTCGTGTGATATACAAAAGAAGTAAAAAAAAAAGTGTTTTTTTGTATTTGAGAAGCTAAAAAAGGATTTACTGCATTATGAGTTTTATACATATATATTTGCGAAAAAGTATGGAACCGTTTATAAACCTGGTCAACCATGTGCTCCACAGTGGATACGTGAGACAAAGTGCATAAAACCTTCTGTTATGTGCATCTCGTTGGATTTCCTTCTTTATATATATATATATAAAAGATATATATAGGCAAATATATATGCCTTTTTTTGTACCCCCTCAAATTAATTTTACATTTTACAGCAAAAAGGAGCTGTAGATGTCTGAAATTAAAGGAATCCCTTGTGAGCATTTCGGAAATCGGAAATCCAAGCGATCATCTGCACAAATCCAGCGATTTACCAGCTGTGCGGAGCAGGTTTTACTTTTATTGATTTGGAAACTTAGCAGAGCATTTATATCACGTGCCAGATTTTGGTGGTCTGCAGTGTTGACGTTTTGGTGGGATTTCATTCATGTTTCGAGCCCAAAATGGTACGGAATGCAAACTGGCTAAAGTACTGAGTTTCGAGTAAAAAGTGATTTTTATTCAAGCCCTGAAATGAACAAATCTCGAGGACAAACAGGGAAGCGTCCCGACAGGCGAGTGTTCGGCCGGTGCTGGCGGAAGGTCATCTTGGGGAGCCTCCATACTTGTGTTATCATTACAAAAAAATTTGAATTAATCTAGATTCTGGGGTTTGAGTTTTTGCCGCCCCTTCAAATGAGCATGAATGTTTGACCGGCGCTCTGCCTCGGAATAATTCAACTGTCTGCATATACAAGAAAATGCTGCATTTTGATGCGGACAAAACGTTTTTCGTGCCAAGTAAAATCACAGTCCCGCTTAAAAGCGGAACAAGACACTGATAAATTCCAGGTCTGCGTGGACTTCCCACGTGGAAGTGTCTCTGTGACCAGCTTGCGGGGCTTGATGTCGGCGGATGCTGCCGTCCTCAGGTGGACGGGCCAGAGCTCCTGGGAAATATAATGGAACATTAGGCCCTAACTGCACTGGTGTTAAGACTTACGTCGTATCACATGTACAGTCGAGAAGAAGGACACACAGGTTTTATTGATGCGTAAAGAACACATCAGTTACTGCTTGGAGCTGGATGCCAAATTAAGTTAATACACTAGATTTACCTCTAAAACCATGTGGTTATGATGTTCTGAACAGTACACTTTATATGTGCAGCTTCTATTTGTCTAAGTGTGTATGTAAGTGTATATGTGCGCGTAAGTGTGTATAAGTGTGTAAATGTTTAAAGTGGAAAGAGGATAAATGGAGGACTTGGAAGGGGAGCATCACAGTGACTAGACTCATGACTACACTCATGAAAATAAAAAAGCGGGACAATGAGTGGCAGCCACTCATAGAATGTTTACAAAAAAACGGGGAACTTCTGTGTGGCCTCTGTTCTGTAGAACCGGTGCTTGAAGTGGACCGGTCCTCACTGCTGTGTGGTAGTAGCACCTCTACATTTTGCTCTTTGGAGCCCAAGGACTTTTTCCTGCACTCCAGCACTTTCCATAACCTCGTGGTGCTGTTTTCTGCCTCCATCCAACCACACTGTCTGACTGCGCTGGTCCTCCAGCAAAAGACTGCTGTAGCACATGGACATTATTCATAACAGCCTCATAGCTCTCTGTCGTTCCACACGGTGTGCTAACTTACGTTGCAAGTCAGCTCCCCTGCTGCTTTCCTGCCGTTTGTTCTGTAGAAACGCAGCAGTCCCTCAGCATCCGATCTCTCCATATCTGAAATTTTCGCTCTTGAAAATTAATACCCAGACATCAGAATCTGCACAGAAACTTTTGCGATAATGACTTTTTATCTGAAGCTTCCCCATAATAAAAAATAATCAAAACACAAATAAAAATCCAAAGTAATAAAAAAACAAATAAATTCCCTACTAAACTATGCAGTGGACTATAAAAAAAAATACTGTAGGTATTGTAATAAAGTGAATTGCGTACTGCTACAAATTTATGCAAAACCAGACACGCATGGGTGTTATCAGCTGTTTCTTGTTTCGCCGCATCACTAAATTTATTTCATTTTTTTAACTAAACCTATTTATTTTAGTGCCAGTTGATGTGTGAGACAAAGAGGGGACGCGGTGGGTTCCTTTGACCTCCGTCTTTATTCCCCTTATTCGACATCTTGTAAGACTGATGTGGGGCCGTAAACCCAGCCATGCGCCCTCTCACCACCCGTGTGTAACGCAGTGACTAACAGGTGAAATGTGCTGTACTGTAAACACTGCATCACGTGGTGTAAACGTGCACATTAATGACAACATTAAGTGTTTTCTAATGAGGCAACTGGTGTTTGCAGTGTTTATCTTGCTCGAGTCGTGGATTGATAGTTATAAAGGTGTTTTCCAATGGGCTGGGAGCACAGTATTTATTTTCTCTCAAAAATAATGAAAAATAGGCCCTCGGTATCTGAAAAATTCAGCATCTGACATGTGATTTCAGGGATGAATTAGACTTGGATACTGAGGGATTACTGTAGTGTTACCATCAGCCATATTTCCTAGTATCTTTTATTTACTGCAGAAATTCAGAATGTAACACTGACTAGTCCGCTGATATTGAGTGTTACGCCCACTGACATGCCTAAAAGGGGGGGGGGTCTGGCAGAACAGCCACTTTTGAGATCCGACCGTATGGGATCTTTACCACAGACCATTGGAATTGCTGCTGCTTGACTCCGTCGTCTGTGTGAGAAGTGCTGGTGGGTGAAAATAATCAGGACCGAGTGCTGATCTTACGTCGGTCCAAGGTGTCTGTGGAAGTTCTCCTGCACCTCTTGTTGTCACAGCTCCCTACTCCGTATCGCAATGGCAGAATTCTTACTGGAGTGGTAAGAGTGATTGATACAGACAACCAGCTTGTTGCCTACTGTAGAATGGCTGAAGGGAGAGAAAATGTTGATTTAGACAAGGTTTTGTGTCCCTGTGCTTATTCATTCACTGCAGCACTACATGTTTAGTCATGAGGATGAATTGTTGCGGAGCATATGATGCTCTAGACTGTGCAGAGCCACTTGACCATAAATAACGTGTGAAGTTTCAGTTTTCAGCTAAGGTGCCGGATGAGGTATTTCTTCTTTCTTCTTGCGTCAGCGCAAATGAAACAGCACAGCCCCGAGTCTCTCCTTGGAAGCATCACGTTCCAAATTGAAAGACACTGAGCGGTGAAGGATTTGTCGAGAGTGTGAATTTCAGCTGACACAAAGCATTGCCCTCCATCATGTGTTCTCAGGTGGGCCTAGGTGGATGAAAATGGGGTGAAAAAATAGCAAACAATTTGGTAAATACCATCCTGTCAACCCAAGGAAAAAAACAAATCCCCAGTTTTGTCTGAGACAGTGGGCCTATGTTGCATCATATTTACTTCCCTTATTTGAATCTGAAATAACACATTAGCTTTGTCTGCTCTTCACTTCACCAAATACTCAGAACACGCTTTTGGCATTAGTTAGCTGCTGTTTCCTCATGTCTCTGTTGAGGTCCACACTGCCAAGATATACGGCTGTTTATATTTAATGGGACTCGGGCCTGTTGTCCACATGGTAATGGAAAGTCTGAGCCCCCAGAGCTCGAATGGTAGTAGAGGATCAAAATGGTGTGAGAGTAGTTTTGTGGAACATCTCGCCACAGCGGGACTTGCCAGTATCCCTTCTTAAATGCAGTGTGTTTTATGAATGAGGGTCCAGGTAAATGCAACACTGAGTAAGTCTAGTATGGGTTGTTCCTGAACATCAGTGTAAAATACCAGGGGTCTTCTTGATTAAGAGACATGGTGTATGTGGGACCGTCTTCTGCCTTTTATAACATTGCAACCCACAAAGTTGCCCACATTTCAACATGGCTTTCACAGTTCAAACTGCTGTTACATCCACTGACCCCAAAGATCACAAAGCAAAGGCAGACACAGTAAACACTGGATCATTCTAGAGCAGGTCAAAAACATTGAGAAAAAGTATCAAAATCAGGCCCCTGGTCCAAAATATGCAGAAGCCTCAGCAGGCAGCACAAAGATCATATAATGGTTAAACCTAGGGAATTTTTGACCGGTTGCTGAGATGCGACTGCTGGCCATCAGAGAAATTCATTCATATGCAGGCAAGGACCATACATTGCGTTACAGGAAGCAGATTTCAGTCCATTGAAATGCGAGTGAACTGGGGTGAAGAAATTCCAAATAGATCTACCTCAATAACTTGTTAAAGAAAGGACAGGGCCAACAAGTTCAATATGGAGCACCTGCTGTTACTGAAATACAGAAAGTGGGTGAACTCAGAAAAGTTAAACAAAAGGTAAAAGGTCTAACAGGAACGATATTTGTAAGTAAGCAAAAAAGAAAGTTAGCAAATAATAAAGACCCGGGTTTCTGCAAAACACCTCTTCATTGGGACATGGAAGGTAAGGCGATGACTGTCTGGAATTCATTGCCACGGTCCAAGGAGATCAGTTGCTAATTGTTGGGATGCTGAGTGAGAACTAACATGTTTGCAGTTCAGCGTGTAAATTCCTCCTTATTGCCAAAAGGTGCGTGTACTATAAACCTTTGGAATCTGGATCTAATTCACCCCTGAAAACGTGTCAGATACCAGATTTTTCCAGAATGCCTGCGCAGGGTTTGCAGTGGGAAGTTTAAGGTTATGAGATGCTGAATAAAGGTAATACAGATGTGTAACCTGCCGCATCCGTATCATTGTTTGACACGACAACCAGCATTCAAATAAAGAGACATTTTTTTAAAAAAATTATATGCACAATAATTGTGGTGACGTGGCACAAATGTGTCCAGGTCAAACGAAACAGCCGATAACACCCTTGCACGTCTGATTTCAGATAAATTTGCCACAGGACACAATAGAGTTTATTATAATACATGAAATATTGTTTTATTACAGTACACTTTACAGTCGCAAAAGTTTACCAACATACTGATATACAGGGGTAAATTTTCAAGCACCGTTATAGGGAAAGTTGGGATATACAGAATTTGGATACTGAGGGGCTGCTGTAATTCAGCACCCAGTGCTGACCTCTTGGGGAGGAGTGAAGATGTATGGAATTCTGGTTGCTGCACCACCAGACTCAACAAAAGTGCAACCCTGCTTTTGACCCAGTTATTGCACCACAGCGATGATAGACGATAGTCAACATTCAATAAAATATGAAAGGCATAATGTTTTGCTAACATTTGCTTGTCCGGGTATTTTCTCACAAAAGCAATTGCTCAACGTGCGCTTAAAAATCAAGCAGTACTTGGCAGCATGGACCAGTAACAAACATCTGCTTTTATCATCATTATGCGAGTTTTTTATCATCATTATGCCTTTCTTCGTAGGTGATGCAGGCAAGCAGCCAAGAGCTCCTCTTTAACTGCTGTGGGTAATCTGGTCACCTTCAAAGACATATGAAAGGTCAAACTACTATTAGTTTTTTATGGAGAACCCATGAAAGCTCACTGAAAGGGCTCTTAGCTTGCTGACATCGGTGGGGGTTGAAAAACCACACAACCATCTGTGAGGAGACAAAGCTTCCAGCCCTTTTATCAGTTCCTTACACAACTGGAATGCATTCTGAAAAAAAAAACGGCCATGGCAAAAATAGCTACCTAAAGAGGCAACAATGACACAAAAACAAAGTGCACAGGCTGACACTGGGAGCACTGTAGAATCTAAAGAAGCCAAGGAATCCTCTCCCAAACCAAACAATCTCCTAATGAAATCTGTCCTCAACTGATCCGGCTCTGCAGATCTTCCCAATTCCCAATTCATTTGATGTCTGTTACATATAAATTTCACTAATTCTTTGTGTATTACCTTCTGATAATTCTTGTTCAAAGACAAAACCATAAAGAATGTTGGAAAGCGGTCTGAAGACCGCACGGATTTATTGTAGGGAAAGGCTTTGCCACATCTCCGAGGGGAGAGCGGTGGCCAATCAACCAAGATTTTGCCCAAAGAGCCAAACGCTTTGATCCACTTGGGTCATCCTTCAGCAAAAATTTGAGTTGGATCCATAAGGTCTTGTGCTTGGATGGCTTCCCTTCCCTTTTTAACCCCCCTCCTCCCCTTAAATTTTGCTTGTTTATAGGAATTTTTTCATCCACTCAAAAAGCTTGGCAATCTCTATCATTACTTCAGAGGGAGTTCAGGCCGGGTGTGTGGGGGCCAGATGTTAGGCTTGGATGGAGAGAGAGAAAGAGGGAAGTGGTGAAAAAGCGCGTTTAATGTTGGGACTTTGCAGTTGCAGAGGACAAACACGAGCATGAGCACAACCAAGGCGGGGAAAACAACCCGCGACAATAAAAACAAAGCCAAGGTGTGATGCAAGAGCAAAACATGGCTTTAAAAAGGAGAGAACGGGCAAAAATCATTCACAAACACTAGAACATCTATCTGGCAGAGGAATGCTAGGTAGCTCAGTGGCTCAACACCTGACCTTTTTACACTGCTTTGCTAGGCCTGGACTCAAAATGGGAAAATGCTGCACAAGTAGATGGAAGAAACAAAGCAGCGATGTGACGGATTTTTTTCCGAAGTTCGTGAGTCGACGACAAGTTGTTCGCACCGCAGTGTTCAGGCACAACACGTGGCATCAAGCAACGATGTACATGGCAAAGCAGGCTCCTTGTGAGCGAGTAGCAGTGACATCTATATCTCGCTGTCACTGGAAAAGTCGGCTGCGCCGGGTGTTTAGCAGGCTGGCGGCTTTTCGGCGCAGCTTGTGGTTTCCAGCAGGCCCCTGACAAAGAAGCACCCTCTCAAATCAAATAAGATGAAAACATATCCTCGGGATTATCTGTTCTTCACGTTTCCTCCAGAGGTTCAGGAACACCCTCATTCTTTCACGTTAAGGAGCCTCAAGGTCTTATATAGGAGGCCACATCCCTGTATTGTGTAGTGGTGTCAGACACGGTCCTTCTCCGCACCCCAGTGTTGTCTTCACGGTAAGATTTGCGATGCCTTCCAGATAATGGCTGATCCCTTGTGTGTCCTGCAGCGATGGCACGTCCCTCTTAGCGTCGCACTTTGGGGCAGCATCTGAGTAGCCGTGTGCGTCGGATTCAAGCGCAGATTCCACGTCAAGACTGTCGGTCACACGTTCCGTTTCCGCTGCAAAACTGTGCTTGTGGAAAAACCGCTTCTGCTCTTCTGTGGGGCTCAGCAGCGACGCGCCGACATTTGCAACACGGTGACAAAGCGAGCTCCTCGTCCGCCGTCGGGGGGGGGACTCCAACAGCTCGATGCTCGATTTGGCGGTCACGTCCAAAAGACTTTGACCACGTTTGCAGGACTGATATGCAGAAAAACCATAAATGATGATTTTTCAGTGATTAATTACTGACTGTTATCCCTCCAGCAAAAAAATAAAAGAAAAAGAAAATGTTATTAATGGCAAGTTAACAATTCCAAGGTGACCAGGTGCTCTTGGGCCACAATTTTGAAAAGCGGCTCACAGCACAATGTTTCAATTAAAAGTGAATCTGTAAAAAGGAAAAAAAGTGAGTCTTTAGCAGTGGCTGCAAGAAAGACGGAGAAAAATGGCCCCATTCACCGAAATCTCCTTTATGATGTTCGAGTGTGTCCATCCGTCCTCAACACATGTGCACCACCGAGGACCTATTTCATCACCGACGAACTCTGGTGTGATGACTAGAACACAGTGCAAATACCTTGTTAGTCCATCCTGGGTATGTTGGCTGAAAGAAGACAAACTGGAAGCTCTTTGGCGGAATCAGCTGGATGCAAACGTGGTATAAATATGCGCAACACTTTGTCGGCGGGGGGGCGCCGTGGCTCGCCCTGCGATCGTCCTTTGACGGAGACCGCAACGTTTCTTCTCACTCTCTTTCCTGGCTCGGCTGCTTTTTTACGGAAGCTGTAAGTCGGAGGCGTATGGAGGTAAAGGGCCGTGCCGTGGGGCTGGAGCCGCCTCGCAGTTTCACCGTACAACAGAGACACCACCATTGGGACTAAATATAAGTGTAACAAGACATGAGATTAAAAAAAAAAAAAAAAAAACAATGACTTCAAACATGCATTTGTACACCTTCACCATCCTTCCCAAATGTCCCGTCAGCCCGACAGCTGCTGACTAAATCCACCCTGATACAGATAACCGCACATCTCTGTTCGGGTTTAATCCATAATCTTTAACCTGTTACGCTGATTTATTTTTCTTTAACCTTTAACCGCTTCTCTAACAGTGGATGAAGGTGGTCTGGAGCCTATTGCAGCAGCAGGGGCCATGCGGCGGGATCCCCCCTCGCCGGGACTCTGGTCCCCAGCAGGTCGTGAGTGTAGATATTTGCCTCTTAAAAGTGTCTGTTAAAAAAAAAAAAAAATTGATCCAACGGATAAAAACCTGCTTCAAATTAAGTCGCGATATTGGAAGAGTGAGGCGCAGGCAAGACGTTTCACAACGTGAGCTGTTTCTTTCTTCAGTGAAACGGGAGAAAGTCACCGTATCGGCCCGGTTCAGAAATATGTTTTATCTGTAGTATCAGCGGGAATAAAACAGGTGAGGAGTGACTCGGAGGGGGGTTCCGTGTCCACTTGGTGCTCCTTTGTGGTCGTTCTCTCCATGGGGCGTGTATAGAATTACACGAGATTAAACGCACTGCTCCGCTCGAAACATTAGAGAAGTTCTACACGGTTCTCTTTATTTTATAACATATTATCTCCCTTTTTGAAAAAGGGGACAGATTCCGGGGGTCCAGATGAAGCAACGAGGGGCCTGTGGATTACTTTTGCTTCTATAACAGGCTTGTTTTTAGCCCCCCCCCCCTTTCGTGGAAGTTAAGACGATAGGTCTCGGGTCTAAGGAATTTAATCAAACCTATCGAAGGCTTTGATCCTCCAGGGCTCACGTTACTGCGTGGCTTTAGTGTCCCAGGACTTTTGAAACAATAAGCCTGTATCCAATCGCCGTGATCTTCTCACGGGTGACCTCCGACCTCCCTTTAGATGCTACGGCAAAAACGGGGGAGGCGTGTTAGAGGCACTGGGGTTGGTGGGGGACGCAACTCACATCTTCAAAGATACTTTTTTTCTCTTTCCGGGAAAAAAAAAAAAAAATCCTGACTAGTTGCTCAGAAATTTGGAAATTTCCCACATATGCAAGCGATTAGGATTCATTATAAACTGTTTCAGGGTTGAAAGAGACATTCCCAGAGTATATGTATAGAACAAACCGAAATGTTTTTTTTTCTGTTATTTCAATGGCTTTCAGTCAGGAATTTTTCAAGGCTTCGGCTCAGAAAGGCCGCTGCGTCCAAAGTGGCTTCGAGGCCTCGATCCGTTTGCGCGGAGAAGCGATGCTTTTGCACCTTCTGTGTGAGGAAGACCACGGTTCCTCTGACCTCGCCTGTTTTTTCCGTTTTTTTAAACTCCCACCGACGTGAAGGGAGGGAATTTTAAAGCGTAATCCATTAGTTTGCTCTTTAGGTTTCCACTGAGAGATCTCTGCTTCTTCAGAGGATTTCGTGAGACAGACTTCAGAGAGACTCGTCGCACTTGACGCAGTAAAACATGCTGTAAAATTTCTGTTTTAAACTCTTTCAAACCACCAGTCCGCTACAGTCTCCTTCCATTCATCCTTTTTCATTAACCTCTGGGTCTCAGTCAGGGTCACAGTGGTCTAGAGCTTATTTCAGAATCACACACACACACACACACACACAAAACGGGCAGTTTAGAGACACCGTTTAGCGTGAAATGCATGTCTTTGGACTGTGGGAGGAAACTGGGCAGACACCTTGGAGAACATGCAGTTTCAGTCAGGTTCAAAAGTGCCCTCACCCTAACTTTAACTTAATAAATAATAATTTAACTTATACGTATTTCTAGCGAGAGACTCCCACTGTACTTCTTTAAATGACTTTTACAGTCGATTTTCACGGAAGGAGCGTCCAATTTCCGGCCACAATTCAGCCGTAGTTTCTGTCCCCCATCCCAGCAGCCTCTTCTTCTCCCAGTCCTACCCTGAACTCAAATAAAATTTAACTGTTTGGCACAAGCGACTGAAATCTAGCAATGGAAGCTGTTGGGAAAGGGGGGGGGGGATCTGTCACAGCTTGTCACTGTTTGATATCCTTTTTTTAAACATCAAGCTTCCAGGGTGGGACCTTTAAACTTACCAGACCCCCTCTTGTCCAAAGACCGCCAAGGTGCCTACCTGGTCTATACAAACTATTTTTGTATGATGGGTTAGGGTTATAACCGAAGCGCCGTAAAACCGCTCCAAACTTTGAACCCTTATGGCTGCGTGAATGTATAATTCATTAAAAAAAATTTTTTTAAAAATTCAAAATCAAAATAATGCCTTTAGAGATGTGCTTCTTGGCCTGTATTGTGAGGTTTCACTATACCTGTAGTGGAAACTTTCAGCTGTGGGGGGCAGAGGACCCAAAAAAAACCCACACTCTGACTCTCCTGAAACATTTCATCTCCTTAAGTTCTTCTTTGAACTCCTGTCAGGTTACATCGAGTGGCTGAGAATAAAACGTTTGAACGTAAGTCGGAGAACAGCACGGGGGGCTTATTGCTTCTGCCCTCCCAGGTTTGGAGAAAGGGGAGCAGGGTGCAGAGAACGACATTTCGTTTACTCGCGTGCCCCATCTCGGCAGCTTAGAGCAGGCCGGGTCCTACCTACGGCATCGAGGAGGTACCGGCGGGGCGGGGATGTCTGGCTGTTCTCGCCCACGGGCCCACTCTCTCCTAAAAGGGGAAACAAATTATGTTTTGTTGGTCGCATCAGCTTGTTGCCACGGGCAGAGCGTGTGCCGTGTTAATTTTGTAAACAGCCGCTGGGGTCGAGCCTCCTGCGTCTCTCCCCTGAGCGCCGAGACTCGTGCCAGTTAAACACCTAGGCAAATATGGTGGACCCGCAGCTCGTGGGCCTCCTGGCGACACGGGTATCCATTTTGGAGCACCTACGCGTGATGTGTCCTGGAGGAAGAGGCAGAACGCCGGCTGGGCCTTATCTAGCCGTTTTGTAATTATTTCCAGTCATCTCCGCCCAGGGTTCCACGTTACGCTAAAAGGTTGCCGTGAGAAACCGCGGTGTGTATTTACGGCAGCGGAAGGCAGAAAGAAATGTTTTAACCATTACGCCGCTCGGCGCTTTTGAAACACGATCAAAACACGCAGGCTCCCAGGTTTTCGGGACCCGCCGTTACTTTCTCGGGCGTCCTCCCGCTCGCTCGCCGGCCGAGAGCGGCTCCGCCGAGCGTTTCGGCGGGGCGACGACGCCCCCCCCGACCGCTTTCGCTGCCGCCAGGAAAACTGCGACGGAGCGACCGGAGACGGAATGCCGCGGGGGGCGCGAGCGCGGGGTTAGCGACAGAGATCGCAAACGAAACATTTACCCTGCCGGAGGAATAAGTTATCCCTTTCATTAAACACACCCCCAGACTTAATGAATTGTCACCACCGCCGCCTAGCAAGCGAGGCAATTTATATGTGCTCTTATTCGGCTCACAATTAGAGCGTGGTCACCCCGGCACGCGTCCGCCATTAACAACAATTTAGTTCATTAGCTAATGGTGATTTGTATACAGAGGGCTAATTCCTTAAGTGGCTGTCAGACGGGTGCCTGGTGGCTTTTGTCTAATTGATCCCGCGCACTTTTGCCCCCGAACGCGAGCGCCGCGGCTTTGCGCTCCGATTGAGCCGAACGCAGCGGGACGCGCGGGGGGTGCCGGGCGGGCCGAGCTCCGCCCCCTTCGTCGAAGGCTCCTCTGTCGGCTCGATACGGGGCGGACGTGCAGGGCGAAGGGTTTCTGGGTTGTGGCGTCTTCCTTTTGAGGGTTCTCAGTTTCAGTTCGGAGGGCTGCACCGAGCTCAGTCTACTGTCGGATGTGGAGTACAGTGTTAGTGAGTGAGTGACAGTCAGCGAATCAGTGATGTGTGTGTGAGTGACTGAGTGAATGAGTGAGTGACAGTCAGTGAATGAATGATATGAGTGAATGAGTGATGTGAGTGATGTGCGCCAGTGAATGAACCGTGTAAGTGAGCGAGTGAATGACTGACGTGAGTGAGTGATGTGAGTGAGTGAATGACATGAGCCAGTGGATGACTGAGGGAGTAATGCAAGTAAGTGTGTGAGCAAGTGAATGATGTGAGTCAGTGAGTGAGTGAATGAGTGATCCAAGTGAGTAACAGGGATAAATAAGTGAGTGAGAATCAGTGAATCAGTGATGTGAGTGAGTGAAGTTGGTGAATGAGTGAGTGAGTGAGTGAGTCAGTGACACGAGTGTGTGATGTGAGTGAGTGAATGAGTGATCCAAGTGAGTAACAGGGATAAATAAGTGAGTGAGAATCAGTGAATCAGTGATGTGAGTGAGTGAAGTTGGTGAATGAGTGAGTGACGCCGTTGATTGTGAAGGACAGTGTTTCTATGACGATCTGAGTGAGACCAGTGCTCTGTACAGGTTGCACCCCCCCCGAAGCCGAAGCAGTTTTGTGGAGATCACAGTCGAGATGAGCAGCGGTCTGCTTCCCCTATCGCCGAGAGTCACGTAGCTGTGCTGCATAGATATGTTTTCCAATGAAAACCAACACATTTGCGCATCCGACTGCGCAGGAATATTTATACACTCGAGTCTTCAAACATATTATATGACCCACATAAGCACGCGTTAAAGAACGAGTAAAATTTCATGACACCTTTCATAAATATTTATATGCAGTTTGTAAAACAAGATGTTCCGACTTACTTCATACACTCCATAATTCGCACTGTTCTAGTCTGTTCGCATTAGTTGTCTGAAGGGGCTGTAAATATTTACCAATAGTCATTACTATTTTCCTGCACACATGTCTCAGGCTATTTGTTAAAAGTTTGTTGCCTGTGTGCCACATGGCTGAAATAGATGGCACTGAGGTAGGTGGGAACTGTCTTCTGCATCTCCCCACGATGAGAAAATAAACTAGGGATGAGTGTAAAGCCACGCCTGTGGATGCAGCGATGATCACGGCGATTTCAGTATTGGAACAAGTTTGTACCTGAAAGCAAATAAATGGCCACTTACCTTTTCAAACCAGCTTGGACACAGAGGAGATGCTGGCTGCAGTGCTGGGAAAGATTGAGGACATGAGCGAATGGATGAGCGAATGAATGGGCGAACAGACAAAATAATTAATTAATAAAACAAACAAATACATGAATGTGTAAATTAACAAATGTGTTATAAATGAACGGGTGAGATGACGCCTGCGTGAATGGATGAATGGACGACCGGATGAACAAATGAATGGACCGATGAAGAAATGGATGAACGAGCAAAGGAATGCAAACGTGAAGAAAGGAAGAAATGAACAAATTCTTAGATAAACAAATGAACGCACGGATCAACAAACCGAGGGATGAACGGACGGCCGAGGCGGCAGCGGTACACGAGAAACACGAAACGGTAAACGGCAGGACGGACACGAGAGGATGAAATAGCGGAAATAAGCAACGTAAACGATCGTAAACGGGGCGAAGAGAAGACGGGGAGACGTGCGGCAGGACAGAGCGCACTCAGTTCGACTGGGTGCCACACGTGGGTTGGAGCGTAGGATGTGGATGTGGGGAATATTTAATCGGCGCGGATCAACCGCGGGGGCGCAGGCGATGATATTCTATAACGGGAGCTCGTATTTCTGCTGTCCTGTTATTGCCGGCTACCTGCGTGGAGGAGCGGCGAAATGAAGCGGAGATTGCGGGAAATCCCACGCAAATACGAATCAATCACCTGAGCCCATGCAAACGCCGACACACACACACACACACACACACACACACCGTCGGATGGACACCAGGCCACACACTTGCCAGCTGCTCCCAGTGCAGCGGCGCACAAATGATGCGGGTCCAGGGGGGGCGGGATAACAGTAATTACAGGCTGATTGGCAGCTGGGCTGCAATTAACAGGTTTTGGCATTTTCGGCGACGGGGGGGGGGATAAAAACACCGTGGTTTCCGTACCGAGTCCCCACAGCTGTTTAATTGGGCGGTGAGTCCACACTAGCACCCCGCCGGGCCTTTAAGCTAATGAAGGGTTCCTCTCCTCAGCAGCGAAGCGTCGGCTCCGTCGGAGGGCAGGGTGGGGTGGGGTGGGGGGGTAACGTGAGTGTACCGGCACTGAGGGGTGTTTTTAGGAGTTTGTGGCCGCTAACTAACTAACTGCTCTGTCTCCTTTGCCTCTCCTTTTAAAGGAACCCGCTGCTTCTGAAACAGGAGCCAAATGTCATTTGTCCAGCAGTACTGACCCCCCACCCCTTCTTTTGACCCCTAACCCGCCCCCCCAGTGACGTATTCTGCGCGGTCAGTTTTTGCAGTTAGCGGTAGTGTAACTAGCCTGGGAAAAACGTACGATTTCGAACAATCGGTGGCAAAATTATGTTCATCTTATTCGGAGACTAAAACAGCTCTGTGAGATGAAGACGTTTTGCTCTGTTTGCTCTACGAACTGCTGTGTATTCGGGACAGTTCAGTTACGCTGCGGTCTGAGACGCAGAGCGACTAGCTCATTCCAGGATGTTTGTAATTGAAAATTGGAAGCTAAAGGCCTGCTGGCCCTACAGCGCTGCTCAACATTAAGGGCACCCCTGCAATTTAGCAATATCATGTACAGTATCTTCAGAAATAAGTGGAAATTTAGTCTTTTGATCATTAGAACATTTTCCTAGGACATCCAAAGTTTTGCAACAAAAAAAGATGTGTGTTCAACTCACAGGTGGTCTTTTTCACCAAAGAAAAAGAAAATATGACCTGGACAGTAGTAAAGGCACCTTCTCCAATACTTAGCTGGGTGACCCTTGGCAATGATGTTTCTGGTAACATCTATAAGGCACGTGCACCTTTCTGCTGGTAGTTTCTCTCCCCCTTCGAGTGCAGTTTGTTGTAGCTCTTCAATGTTTGCAGGATTCCTTTTCCCAGTAGCGGATTCTGTTTTGACTTCATCAGTCCACAAGGACGTTTTTCCAGAAGGATGTTGGTTTGGTTTGGATCTCGGCTTCTCTAGGTAGGTTTGGGCAAAGATCAGTCGTGCCTTTTTATGCTTTTCTTTCGATGGTGAGGTCCTCCTTGGCCTTCGCCCATAAAGTCCTTCTCAGTTTAGTGTGCAGTGTATGGAACGGGTTGAAACCACCACTCCAGATTGCTCCGGGTCAGCTTTAAGCTCCTTCAATGTTTTACGTGGTTTTTTCAACTGTTCCCAACAACCTTCTCACTTCCGTGTTCAGTTTCCCTCTCCCCGCCACATCCTGAGGTTTTTCGCAGTTCTACAAACTTCTTGATAACACTGCAAACTGTGGAAATAGGGATGCCAAGGTTTCTGGAGCCTTGTACCGTTTTCAATTTTCGTTTATGGTGATAATAGTTTTTCTGATGGTCTTACACGGCTCTCCTGTATTCACAGTTGTCAAAAAAGGAACAGGGAATGACAGTAACTTTGCTTAAATTAAATCCATCATTCATTGTTGGCAGTTCATTGCTGGTGAGTCTAACTTCACTGCAATGGAACCTAGTTCTTCTAATCAAACAGATTTGAATTGTTCAAAATGTGGACCAATAAATGCATCAGGGCAACTTTTCAGTTTTTATATCTCCGCTTGTCCTTTTTTGTTTGTTATTGCCTGTGCTGCTCTGTATCAAAGTGAGTTTATGGAGACCAACGGTGTTTCACTGCCCCCTTTTTCAGGAGATATTGTACACGATACTGATTTTACCACGACTGTATATTAGAGGCACATAATGAAATGCAAAAATGTCCAGCTGCAGCACTGAATAAATATAGACTTTCCTGTAAAATAAATACACGAACACCTTCATCTCTTGTTTAATGGGATCCGATAAAAAAAAAACAAAAAAAGAGCAGTTTATGAAAACATGTACACCTTTTCGACACACTGGGTCTATTCTTCTGTACAACTGCATTTCTACTCATGACGCAGTCATTTGTCTTCCACAAAAAGCATTTTATTCCCTGCAGTAGCCAATTTGAGGCACCTGTAGCAGACAGTTTTGGAGCAGAAAGAGTTTCGGCTCTCGGTGGTGTCAGTCTGGCTGTTTTCTGGTTAGATCCAGTGCATAGACCAATACAGTAGAGCCTGCGTGACAAAAGACGGCGAAATTAATGTGAAATTAATTTCTTTATATCAGAAACATCTATGAGCCACATTACCCAGACAGCCTCTGGATCTTTGCAACTCTGAACAGATGAGTTCAAAATATAAGCAGTAGAAAAAATAAAAACAATAATTTTTGTTGCAAAGTTTCAGAAAGTACTGTACTACCACTATTGTGTAGAAAATATAGATTTTTTAAAATTTTGGTATTATTGCAGTGATTTTTTTTCCCCATGATAAAAAAAAAAAAAAAAAGGTTTTTGGATCCCCTCACAACGACGCTAATAAAAAATGAATGGTTCCATCATAAAGCCATAAGGGACCAGTGTCTCCATTTAAGGAGACATTATTAAGGCACATTATTTCCCCAAATCTGCTTTCCAAGCACTAAAAAGAAGGCTGACGTTCAGCCCTCCGTACGCTGGACCCCGAAAACTGCGGTTCAAAGTTTTTTTTTCCACCGGGCTCTAAAACTTACTTACCATTTTCTTCCCATTCTGACGGAAAATATCTTTCTCACAATCGGGATGATTGTGCTTCACGCAGACATGGTTTAATGACCGTGATTCTCCATAAAAAAGTGCTTAGGAGACCTGCTCTACGAAGAGCACCGTAAAGAGCGGTGAGAAATGAATGTGAAAGGCCTGTCCGCTTCCGCGCCGCGGCATCGCGCTGCGGTGCCTTTATGGCCGGCCGTTTCCTTTATTATTTATGGTAGCGTCGATCCTTAGCCGAATCTTTGCCGCAAAACGACTTAGAACCACCTCTGCGAACATCTCAACCCGAAGCCGTCAGGAATACTATCCCGAGTCCTGCAGAAGAGCCGGTATGTGACCTGGAGCTGTAGCCACCGTAACAAATATCATTTAAAACCCACCTTTGTATGTATCTAGATGGGATAAATATATCTCAGTCGCGTCAGCTGGGATGTAACAGGGACCGGTCCAGTGGGGGTCTTGCGTGTTGTTTCACATTTAAATGGTAATCCAGCTGGGAGCACCAAAGTCGGGAGGGGATCAGGGTCACCGTTCTCTTTCCTGTGAGGGCAGCTTTGGCTGAAGTCTCTCTAATCCCATTTCCAATTTCAAATCCAACCCAAACAAGCAACGAAAACAATAATCTCCTGCCACGCTTGTGCCTCGCGCCACACCGCGCCTCTGCCCTGCGGAGTGCCTTTGATTCCTCTAATGGAGCGGCTGGTCGCCCAGCAAGCTCCTCGGCAGACGCCTACTCTTCGCTTCATGCCAGAGGACACACAGCCCACCTGGCCTGATTTCCCTCTGCTCCCTTGGGTCCCGTGCCTCCATTTGCTTCTCGAGCATCAGCAGAAGGGGGTGACTGCAAATGGTGTCACGCTGCTCCTTGTACCCCGTGAGGTCTGGAGCTTGTTAAGCCGGCGGAGAGCCAGAGCGCCTCCCGCTACGCGCCACTAAACGCCACCGCGGCACCGGGAACCCTAACCTCCTCCTGGCTTCTTGTGGCCTTTAACACCGGGGCTGCCCAACCTTCTGTGGTGTGGATTCCAGCGTGGGTCTAACTATAACTGCACCATCATGCACTTCCACAGAATTCATGGTGCTTATGTGGGTACGTTGTGAAGGCAAAAAGTAATAATGTGCCACATAATTCTGCATCTGTAAATAGTCCAAATGGAGGAAGCGACAATGCCGGTGGCCATCTGACATTTCCTCTGGCAGCTCCTGGTGCTCCTGGCGATCCCGGCGGTCCTGGTGCTCCCAGGAGCTCACTGCCGACCTCCTGCAGACTCAGTAAAGCGTAATTTCTACCAAAGTTTGACCAAAAGCAGCACCCCCCCCACGCATGTCTTTTTGACTAACAGGTTTAAAGTAGTGGCCATCACGATCACCTGCCACGCGCAATCCAGACGCCACCCCCAGCTACCTCAGCTCCACCTTGGGGTCCAGCGCTACCGTAACTATCTAAACAAAATCACTGTGTGCCAGTTATAATCTTACACACCCCTTTTCTGCTAGAAGTGCAAAAAAGTGGATGTACCTGAGGGGAGATGTGGGCTCTTAAATTTTTAACAGTTGCAAGTGTTCCTGCGCTTTCACAAGCGGCTGAACGACCGCATGAGATCGCCATGGGTTTGATGAGCGCGGGCTCCTTTGGTAGCCCCCCGAGGTGCAGCCCGCTTCACGCTCACTGTCCTGTCATTTCAGTTTCGCTTCAAATGCGTGCAGCCGGGCATCCGTTCCCCGCCCGAGTGTAGAAGACTTATTCTCTGTAAACAGTCTTGTGTAATTCTGCATAAGACCTTTAATAAGCTGTGCACATTGTTTCTATATGAAACACCCAAACATTCATAAATTCTTACAAGGGCAAAAGCTGACGTGAGTGTCGACGCGGTGTGCGCTTTCCTCATCGAGCCTTATTAGGGAACGCTTTCATCAGCAATGTGTTAAAACCTTGTGCTCGCTGCGTAACCGTTCACAAGCAACGCGTAGCCCGTGTGTCTTGCGCAAGACCCACGGTGGGCAGCGATACCGCGATCCGTGGCGTGCGCGCCGACGTTTACGCGGGGCAGATAGCCTCGTCCCGTTGGTCTTTTTGTTATGTGCAGCAGCGCGGCGCACTTGTGCCAAAGTCCACACGTACAGAATGTGATCCGGAGCACAAAGCACTGTCAGACGGGAGTCAGGTCACCAGGAGGACATTTTTTAAAACCATACTTATGCGCCCACCTCTCGGGAGAAACCCCAGAGTTCGTCCAGTAACTTGGCTGCGACTTTTTTATCGTCTCTCATACACGACGATGTCTTATTCAGCGCTCTTCGTGTCCAAAGAAGTGCGGCAGGGTTCGCAACCACAGCTCGCAGTGAACGTGTCCGCAGCTGGATGAAAGCTTGGGGAACCAACTGTAGGCCTTATGTTTTTGTTGGCTATTTTTTACTAACAGCTCGACATCTTTATACATCGAGACTCGCTGAAAGCTGCTAAGCAATGTGGAGACGATCGTTCTGGGAAACAAACGGTTCTGAAGCTGGGAGACAGTCGCTTCTGAGCAGAACTTGTCCAAATGCAGCTAGTCCTCAGCAATGCTCCAGCAACTCCAGAGTCATGGGGACACAAAGAGCCGACTGTAGCAACATGGTAACTGTCTTCCTTTTTACCGCTTTCCTGCTTTCAATTACTCTCCAGTTAAAGCGGGCTGCTGCTTGTTTTATAAGTCCTTCATTAGGGTTGACAATACTGAAGAAAAAATAAATAAAAATCTTACAGGGTTTTTCAAGAGCAATTAAGTTGATTTAAAAATGATCTGGGGTTATTTCAGCTGAGCTGTGCCACCACAAGCCGGTAAATGGTTAGAAGCTATGGCCCATTTCACCGCATCCTTGTTAGGGAACCAGCGCTGATCCCTCACTGGATCACTCCCAGTAACTCTGCTGGGTACCTGTTTTTTCCTGGTTGAATGGACACACAAAGCAGTTAGACATGGAGCAGCTCATCTGGACAAAGTCCAGGGTTTTGGGATTGCATCATTTTAGAGGTAAAATTATTTTGGAGGCAAATTCACTTTGGAGGTCATCCTGGAAGCAGATCTACCCACTCTGCCAGCTGGACCTGGAACCAGCACAGGACACCAAAGTATTGCTGGACCACAAAACCTGTCTAAGGCTCTTCGGTAGGAACAAAAAAACAAAAAAAATCAAAAGGGAGGAAATAATAGACTAAATGTGTGCCAAGAAACTGCAAAAGCGTGGACCACAGCGGTTTCGGTGCGGGAGGACAACTTCTAGCCTTTCACACAGCAGGAAGGAAAGGCGCTTCTGCAGTGTTGCATTGTCCCTGTCAAGGTGTTAACCCCCCCTCCTCGGCCGAGATTGAGTTCCTGACAGTTTCGTCACGTAGGTTTGAATGCAAAAGCGAGAGTGTAAAAGCCTAGCGTCTAGATGTTGGCCTTTTGGCATCAACAACTCCACAAGTACACACAGCTGATCTTTCCTCCATTTGTGCTGCTCTTAGCTTTAATGACTTTTATGACCGTGATATTTAATGATATTCTGCTACAAGCGTGATTCCGTTCATTTCCCGCAGAGTAACCCTTATCCCGAGTTACCGCTGCTTTTTCAGGGCAGCTACGGCAAAATTCTGGCTCGACCGCTGCGCTCAGCGCCACCGGGAGCACAGCACATCATCGGTTGCCCGCACGCGGCGTCTGAAAGATGCGCGTTTCTCCGAACGTCGCAAGCATTCGGTTAGAAAAAAAAAATAGGGCTAGCTGAAAGAATAACCCTTGGAAAACTATGGAAAGCACAAAATAAAAATTGATATATCTGTAAGGCAATAGGTTAAAGAGTGACAGAGAGGATTTTGGTTCCTGGTTTTTGATGTCGAGGTGGACGGCCACCCCTGTGGATTAGCTCAGCTTTAGGACAATTTCCTGCTGCTGTGCTCTCCAAATAAATAGGCAGGCCAGAGGAGGGCAGCCCAGGGCCCTGGACGTACCTGCCCAGTGGGGCAGGAGACGCTTGCGGCCGTCTAGTGTACAAAGCTCCCCTTGTCTGAGATAAGCGGCGGGCACCAGGAGGCCCCGGCTGTGGTATTTTCCTAATCAAACTGGGTTTGTTTTCTTTAGGCTCTAGAGCCTGGGCCTGTGGAGAAGGCTGAAGGGAGGCAGGCGGGATGAGGGCGAAGGGGGAGCAGAGCGGGGACAGGGGAGCTCTACCGGGTGGGCTGGTAGTTTGCATTGCATGTTTATCCCGTGTTAAACTATTTATTTGTTTTGCGGGGGACCCTAAGCCTTTCCGATAAGATCTTACGCCCCCCCCCCCCCAAAATTTCCTGTAGGAATGAAAGTCAAATTCTGAGATTTAGCATCATTCTCCAAGTTCAGTGCGGCGACCACCTTTACACAGTGGGATTTTAAATCTTATTACTGCAAGTGCATATAACGGATGTCCCGTAATTTCCCCCACCATCGACATAGCAACTTCAGTGTTATGATATGCTGCTATGTTATGTCTATTTTTTTTTTTTTTCTGGGACCGAAAACCAGTGATTATTCTTTAACCTGATGTTTATTATCACATTTCTTTTCGACTTCTCCTATTTGGCAAATATTTTGGTCCGCTGCAGCGAAAAAACCACAGATAAAAAGACTCAATGTTGAAAGAATGTTTCCCCAGTAGGAAACACTCAAAAAAATGACACTTAGATTTAATTAGAAGCAGTTGGTGTGTCTCTGCGCTGCAGACAAAGGCCCTACAGATCCTCGCCGTGCCATTTTTCAGTATTCTGCGCTAAAGACAACAGTGAGGAAACAATGGTGGTTTCATGGTCTTTCCACTGACATCGGCGGGACCGTTCCACACGGTTCACGTTAACGCTTGATATACGGTGCCTCTGGGGAAGTCATACTGATAATGCATATGTGGCAATAGTCCAGCTTAAAAATCTACAGTTGGCGAAATGATGCATGAAAGGTCTGTAAATGGAAAAATGAAATAGTAGTTCTGAGTGCTTGGTGTGGGAGCGACAGTCACGACAGCATCTACTGGATGATTCGTCTGTTCGTGATGGTACGACTACTATTACTACTTCTAATAGCGATAATATTAGTAATAATAAAAACAGTCATGCTACTATTACTCCTAATGATGATACTACAACTACTACTACTATTTATAAAAATGATAATAATCATAATTTTGCTTCCTTCTAAATGTGTTTTTCCCCTGCAGATTGACGGAATTCACTCGTACCCCAGTTTATTATATCCAAATTTGCAGGAATTTTGTTATGAGTGAAAAGCTGAGCTCAAAAGTTGCATTCCTTCACCATGAGGAAGAAATGCAGACAGAACACAGCGCGAGGGTCTTTTCTTCTTGTCTCAAACATCCATGCGACCGCAAGTAAATATGGTTGCTGACATTCACTAACAGAAGATCAAAACATTTTTATGTTTGTTCGTGTTCAATTATTTCTAATTATTCGTCATTTTTCCCTATTTGCCTATTTTCCAAAATTTGCGTGCGACAGAGCAAACGTCACCTGTGTTTTTATAACCTCGCGTTTGCTTCGGCAGCACCTACAGCTCGTGCGGCGGCTGTTCCTGAGGTGCTGCTGGCCCCTGTCAAGATGGCTAATGCTGCACGTGGTTTATGGTATAATTTAGCCAACAAGTGTCATTATGTCGTGTGCCTTTTCTCCCCAATTTATTATAGCTATATCTGTGACTTTTGCAGAATCGTCACAGCAAATAACTCGAGGAATGTCTATTATTTCTCTCTTCTTGATATACAGACACGTATAGATAATAAAGCAAACTGAAAGTGACCAGATGCTGACAAATATCACACATGTTGTCCTAAGCAAATGGAAGACTGTGTTCTAACGGACCAGCATTCCGTCTGCTCTGTTCCCTGCCTCACACCCTGTGTTCCCAGGAGAGGATCTGGAACGCAACGTCCGTCCAAATGGAATAAATATTTATTATAAACGTAATAACAATAATTACGCATTTTATTTTTTTGGGGTTTTCGTACAGCCTAACCAACAAGTGAATCAAGGAGTGCGTATGTTCTTAAGCTTTTCGTGACCAACTGGTTGAATTTACAAACAAACTGAGCAAGAAACAGCCTTTCATTCCAATGGTGTTTGTAACTTTATGACCCAGTAACAAATAATAGTTTTTCTCAATTAGGGACGTGCTTAGGCAAATGTGTTTTTAAATATATATGTAAATTTTACACGTGTACCCATTCATAACATAATGAGGCTAATAGGACATATTGAGGAGAGTCTGGTTTAACACTGTCCTTGTTATATTTTTGGATATCCACACGCACGTTTCGAGAGCAGGTGCAACAACAGGGCACAAACCAGAGCGTTGCATTTTCTCCAGCTAGAACCAAGTCCAGAGACCCTCTGGGCTACTAACTGGACGCCTAAGTGACTGGCACTGTCCCTTCGTCCCCTTCGCCTCGGTGAATCAGCAGAAAGATGACAGCCACAGGGCACCAGGTGCGTGAGGGTCACGCGGTCAGGTCATCGTCCACAGTTATATTCACGGCGACTCCTGCAGATTCACACTTTCCTCCACTTATCTTGTGGAGTCGATGCATATTAAATACCCCGATCAGCAGGATACTCCAGACGTGTGGGCCACACATGCACACGTCCCCATGTGCATATATATGTATGTGATTCCAGCGATGACTGGTATTTTACAGCACCGTGCCTCAATTTGGCCCCGTTTGTTTAAGTCTGGCAGGATCACTGGCACTTCAGAAGCACTGTGTGCGTATTATTTAATACTGTTTTCTCTCCAGGCTGGCTTTATTATTTCTTGTGTGCCTTTCAATGTGTGTTGGCCCACTGGAGGTGACTGGAAGCCAGCGTAAGGATTTCTGGACTCCCCCAGGGCCCTGTTTCCAGAGAAACAGGAAATAGTAATACTATTGCATGGCTTTTCCCCGTGTTCCTATCTGTGACTCTTTCTGAGGTAAAAATAATACATGTGCATATGTGGAAAAAATGGTCCGATATATATTTATACATATTTTACTTGGCGGCCGTAAAGTACGGACTACATTTATGAAGGATATGCTTTGGATGTTGAGGCAGCAGTGGTAGCAACCTTGCTAGGTGTCCTTTTTAAAGTTTAATGTTGCCTGAAATTCTCCATGGAATACACATTTTAAGACTCTTGGAATCGACACGAAGAATATTCTCGATGTAATCTGAGATTGTGGGGCCGCTTTCGGATATGTCCCACTCCTATCAGAAATGGACGCGGCTGTGATTCGAAATCCATACGGTACAGAGGCTCAGCGAGCATTGGACGGCTGTGCCAAACAAAAAATTGACTCGAACGGGTTGTTAGGGCAACAGCACCTTCCCGTGAAAAGCATAAAACGTGAAAAGGAAAAGTAAGTACTTAAGTAAACGCAAGGTGTAGAAGATTAAGCATCTGGAACAATTCATGACCTCAGAGATGAGGATGCAGGGGGAGACGTGAAAAAGTTTGAGGGTCCCGTGGAGTCTAACTAACTTTCCATCTTCTGCGTCTAACTCAGTGGGCATTTTCCTTCTCCTTCTCAGAGCTGCCGGGGCTCCCTTTGCTTTTTCTAATGCAACTCCACAATTTGGCATCAGGTAGCTTCAAATGTCTGCTTTTCCATTCATTTATGTAACATCTTTGTTCTGGCTAACTTATTACGACTATATTTACATTTTTTTATTTAGCTGATGTTTTTACTCCAAAGGGAATTACGGAGGTAACGGCTTACCTGTTTATACAGCAGGGTCATTTTTACTCGATAAGTACCTGGATCGAGGGTGATACAGCAGGAGGTGGGATTCAAACCTGGGCTTTTCAAGTGCAAGGTGGGAGCTCTAACCGCTTTGTGACCTGCTGATAATAAACCCGCTCTTCTAGTTGACGTGTTACATCTGGAAAGAAACATTCAAACCAGTCTCGAGACAACCGGTCAAACTGTTCCAACCCAAAAGCTGGTGTGAGGTCCGTCTCATCAGATTCAAAACGTCTGCCCTTGAACATGGTTTAAGAACATAAAGCAACAAAACTCGACTATTTATTACCTGTATTACTGTCATCGTTGTTGATGAAGATACAGATTCGCGATATAAGTGTTATGTGCGAAAGGGATGAGGCAAACCTCTCCAAACCAGTGATCAGGACCTCTAAAGTCTAAATCCACCTTCTAGCAACTGAAGCATCTTCACATAGCCCTGCCTGTGTGGTCCCGCCAGAACCAGTTTTCCAGCTGGTCACATATGCTCTCTACTTGGCACCAAAATCCTCCCTAGTCCTTCTTGTGGTCATTCTTCCATCTCCCCTGGCCACCACTCATCCTGGAGGGTTGCCATTACTCAGTTTTGTTTCGGAAAACATCTACCAGCACATGTGGTCAGGGTAGTAGAACATATAAATTACAACATTACTATAATTCCCAGACTATATAACCTATTAATAAGCGCATTATGTAGATCAAGCCCACAACCTTTCTGCGCAAAAATAATGATGAATGAATTCAAACATCTAGCATGAATTCGCAGTTTCAGGTTTTACAGCTTTTGTATTCCTCAAGGGCTCTTCAGCTGGCAGGGCTGAGCTGTCTTCTCTGTTGCTGATCTACACAAAACAAGAAGCTGTGCGAATGAAACAGACTTGTGCACCGCCGTCCCAACGCAGTTAAACAAACGGCGAGGACCTTAAACCGTATCAAGGCCAAACCGTGCGCGCTCTCCACAGGTGAACCTGGATTCCTCCTCCGTTTACGCCCGAACCCCGTGCGCATGTGGTAAAATTTCCCCATTTTCTGTGGTGTGGGTGAATTTGCTAAAAGGGTCCCGCGGATGCTGTAATGTTTTTTTTTAACATTCAACCGCAGGATGAAACAACAGTCGAGTTAGAGAACCTTCTGCAACTTAACAGTATCGTGTGGTCATTTTCTAGGCTTTTTCCATTAAAGACGACGGGATCGTTTCTCCATGCTCTTTGTTCTGATGTGAACTGCAGCTGGGAATCCCTGATACTCCTTGTCTAATTCTCTCTGTGTTTTGTCTTTGTTCCATGCGGTTATTTTTATTACTTTCCCATAATGAAATACATTTTTTCCAGACTGACTATAATTTGTTCAAGAGCCTTGTATGTAAACTATTAGCATTAAGCCATAACACTGCAGCAGTTTTAAAGTAGCAGTGCAGGACTATTAGAATTAGTAGAAAATACGTACATATTCCTTTCGCAAACAAAGCGTTTTAGTCGCACTTTTGTTAAGTTAACACTTTTCAAAGCGCACTTTCCAAAGCACTACACATCGCATCTGTGCAACACCTCCACATGTGGTTCCGAACATCAAGAGTATTGACACACATTCTCTTCAGATCGCTTATGGGATAAGACTTCTGGGGGTTGTTCTGTTTGTGACCAATAAAGCCACATGTTTGAAGCACACATGCTGGAGCTATTAATGTAACTGGTAAAGATTGTCCGACTGATCTCCAAACGCCGATGCGTGCATGACTGCGAAGGAAAGATTATCTGCAGCAGTAGGTCTAAAGGAACACATCCCCACAGGAAGCTCATCAGTGTAATTTGAAACACGTGTTGCGTGTGTGTGTGTGTGTGTGTGTGTGTGTGTGTGTGTGTGTGTGTGTGTGTGCGTGTGTGCGTGTGTGCGTGTGTGTGTGCGTGTGTGTGTGGTGTGTGTGGTGTCCTTTCAACAGGGCCCATGTCCCTCACAAGAACTGTTTTGGCAGAAAAAAAAACATGCGTAAACCAAAAACTCCAAAAAAATCTATAACAATAATAATAATAATAATAATAATAATAATGAGAAGAGGAGGAAGAGGAAGAAGAAGTACTTAATTATTTGTTCAAATAAAAAGTATAATTGTACACGTGTGAAATTGCAACTTGGATTAAGCAGGCTGAAATGTACAAATGTTTTAAGAAATAAAATAATTGAAATAATGTGGACTTTTGCCTTTAGACGGATAACGGGGTTGGAGGATATTTCGCTGCCAAAGTCTCCGTCCTCTGTTTTCCATTGGAACTGGTCTCGATGTGGAGGGTGTTTTTGGGAAGGTGCACTGGATTGGCAGTGGTACAGCGAGCAGGATAGAATATCCTGATATCATATTTTGCAATTTGAAATGCTATGAATTTTTAGCTTTATATTTCTTTCCCAGACAAAAAAGGAAAACTTCTTCGAATAACTCGACTGTCCCCTTTACGAGGTTTTTCGATTAAACTGTTAGCATTTCTGCATTTATTTTTTCATCCGTTTTTCTGCATGATGCGTTACACTGGGATGCCAGTTTATTAGGTACACCCCCCTCCTTCACACAAATTGTACACAACAAGTCACGTGTCACGTAAATGCGGTTGGTGATATAAATCTGGCAGACCAGCGTTTTTAGCATCAGTTTGTGTTCAAATGAGTGACCTTAGTGACTCCGAATGTGGCGTGATAGTTGGCATTTGGCACCCTGGTTCTAGCATCTCTCGAATGGTGGGGTCATGAGCTTTTCACACGCGGCAGCTTCAAGGTTTTACTGAGAAAGGTGCGAAAGGCACAAAAGTGACAGTGACTTGGCAATCCTGTGGCCAACAACAGTTTGTGGATCAAAAGTGAGAAAGGAGAATGGCAAAAATCGCAGGAACAAACAGATGGACCACTACCAGTAAAATTACAATGGTATTCAAATCTGGTGTGCAGAATGTCATCACACAAGGTACCATTTATTGCACTTTGTCTCAAATGGGCTACAGCAGCCGAAGCCCATGTCGGGTGCTGAGGTTGTTGCAAAGAACAAGAAATTGTGTTTAAAGTGAGCCCGGGAGCATTAAAACTGGACCATCGAGGAGTGGGAAAACGTTCCTGGTCAGATGAATTCAGGTTTCTTTTGCTATAGCACACCAGATCACAAGGCACATTTCGCCTTTGTTTCAGTGGCCTGCCAAGCCCTACCAAGCATCTTCTGGGTGACACAGAGAGGTGTGCAGCTGTCCGATTTGCAGCAACTTTGCAAACATAATCATTTCTGCATGGTACAACATTCCTGCACAGCACATCCTCCTTCTTGTAGACTCCATGACCAGACAATCTAATGCTTTTCTGAAGGCCAAAGAAAATGTAACACATTACTGACAGTTGTACCTAACAAACTGGCAACTCAACCTGCAGCATTGATATTTTAATATATGATTTTTTTTTTATCTCACACTGAGAAAACATCCAGTTTCCCATTTTCAGTTCTATTTTCAACCACAGCTCGAAAACAAAGCACAGTCATGGCAGTCCAGAGCCTATCCTGGAATCATACACCAGGCAAGGTACACTCTGGATAGGACACCAAGGCGATCATAGAAACTCCTCACATGATCAAAACATTAAGAGAAATTTGGACTCATCAAATCATCTACGTCACATTTACTTGGACTGGGAGAGGAAACTACAGCACCTGGAAGGAAGCACCCTTGTCCTCCCACACGTAGGGAGAACATGTAAAGGTCCCACAGACTGAATGCTGTAAGACAACTGCTGTGCAACTGTGTTTAGTAAAAAACAAATGAGCAAGAACTAAATGATAATAAGATAAATTAATGGCAGCATTCGTTTCATAACTAACTGTCTGCATCTGCCCCTTCTGATCCAGGTTAAGGGGAAGGAGGAGGAAGACAGGACAAGAATACACCAGTTCCCGCTGCTGCCCTGGTCATTTTAAACCCACATGTGCAGTAGTTAAAGGTGGAGACAGAACTTGACATCTGGAGAGAGCGACACCTGAGAGCACCCTTACCAGAACAAACAAGAAAATCCAGATGTTCGGCAAGGTTTTCACCCTTTTTCGTAAACAAACACTTTCTGCGCTTGCCCTGGCATCTGCGCTTTGTCCTGCCCTGCTTTTCTCAACGGGGTGTAACAAGGAGACACACCCTTCAATGATCGCTGTTTAACATTACCATCTGAACAAATAAGAAAAAAAAAAAAGATTGTCCCTTCCACAACGGCGACCGCAGCATCCTCATGCAGACAAGTCGTTGTCAACGTGGAAAGCAGTAAAAAAATCTGGCTGTCCTTACTGACCTTACTGACTCATGTCAAGCCTTTGCCACTTACCACTGACAGCCCTGTTTCCAGTTTCTCATATGCCTAAAACGCTGTACTCCTGCCAGTAAACAACAGGTTTTATTGTTATCACACTGGAGCTGAAGGCCTCCAGCACAGCGTTGTGGCTAGCAGTGGTTGGCCGCAGCCGAGAAGATGGTTGGCTGGAAAACCAGATCAACAGCTGGCTACACCAGAGCCTGACTGGATCTGTTCCTGCGATAAGTAGCCGTGAAACCAAAATGGGTGTTTTTCTTTACAAAAGTCGGTGGGGTGGAGGGTACAGTGGTGGTGGTGGTGGTGGTGGTGGTGGTGGTGGGGAGGGCTTTGCTTAAGGCCTACAAAGATAAATATCACAGCGGTTTCTTCATACCACACAGAGGCCCACAAAGCTGTAGCTTAGTAAGGTAGCAAAGCTACACTGGGGTTTGGCCCGGGATGGAGGTCCATCTGAGGTGCCCTGTCAAGGCCCAGTGCCGCGGTAATGAGCGGAACCAGCCAGTCGACACCACTTCAAGGGACCAGGGGGAAAAAAAAATCCTCCCATTCGCTGGCCTGTTGTGTTATTTACTGTGTGTTTTATTTACAACAAGCTCAGAAATATGGATTCGCATTCCAAGAGTGAGGCCTCTTTTCACCCGAGCAATTGTGTGACCATCTCATGTTTAGACCACAAACGTAACACAGCCCTTCCCTCCCACGATATTTATCTTTTTAGGTCTTCGGCAAAACCTCAGCGGGCCTGAACACGGGTGGAAACTGGGCACGCGTTCTCGACTTGTTTGGATTCCTTGCCTAAAGAAACAAACAGGAACACGCCGGAGCTCTGCTGGATTCTCACAACCCCCTCCCCCCAACCCGTGCACCCCCTGTGCTTGTTTAAAATACACATCCCCTCAATAAAATAAACCTTGTTTGTACTCCGGACTGCAATAACAAACTGCAGCGAGATCTTGTGTTTTGAGCATTCGACCGTTAAATGAAGAACATAATTCAATTCTGATAGATGGAAAAATTTGGTGCAAGACACCGAGAGTAATGTATGAAAAATTTCAGCATCATTTTTGGTAAAAATGAAAGCAACCATTGGAATTTATTAGTTAGTGATTTGCATTGTACACATGTACACTGTGTTGTATATAAAAGACAAAAAAAAGACAAATTTTGCGCAGGCACAACTTCTTTAAGATGCTAAAAACTAAAATTTGTGCAGTACATACAACCTTTCTGCAAGTGGTTGACTTCTTGTATTACGTTCCCCTTACTTTTGAGACTTCACTGGCCATGCCGTGTAACACTTGCCATACATTTGGAGCCCAAACCATATTTTGAAGATTTTAAAAACCTCACGCCAAGTTCTAGAATGTGGCCCAACACTCAACAGTTGCTGGTCCACATGTGAGATGTCGAACTACACAGCACAGGAAAGATTGCAGGGGACCTCCCAGGCCTTGTCCAGGGAGAGCAGGAGTATTGTTCGTGTGCGAGCCAGCCTTGTGTTATGGTCAAAAACATACTACACCTGTGCATGATTTCATATAAATCGTCCCAATTTATCATGCAACGAGTCTGTGTTTTTGTTCTACTTAAAGAAATCAGTTTTTGGCATTTCTAACGCTTATTTTTTTGGATCGACAGCATCAGCAACGCTGGGTCACAGAAACTTAGAGGCTCGGCCGACGACGCGACGAAATAACGGTTGCGTCAACTGCAAAACCTCCATAAGTGAAACACAGCAGTGCCAGAGAAGCGTGCATGGTTCCTATATGTTTGTTTTACAGAGTAAATTTTAGTTTTATTCGACAAAGAAGAATTTGTCACTTTTGTCATCCATGCGGAGAGCAGAGTTTGAATAAAGGCGCCCAGAGTAGACTGCTCCTTAAGTTAAACAACTGACTTCTGCTCAGTTTCCTTTTAGTATAACATTTAAAGAAATTTAACTCATCCTACCTATAACTGTAGCGGGGTTACGGGTGCGACATTTAACCGATAACTTAGTCTAGTGTTACGGCACAACAGTATTAACCCCAAACACACAGTGAGTCTTACTGTTAGAGGAACTCAACCACGTGACCGAGTGCAGTAGAAAACAGCAAAATAATAAGTAGATTTCGAAAAGTTAAATCTCGGTAAATGTTCCGCTGTTTAAAAGTTCTGATGAGCTCATCAGACTCACGTCTCTTACAGATGATTTCAGGCAGTGGATCGGGGTAGAGTCACACACGGGAGTCTTTAAAGGTGGCGTCGAATGTCTTTGTAGCAGCTTTTTCAATGTTTTCTTTGTCAGAGAGGGGCGAAAACCGGATCAGGACAGTCCTTGGATGGTCATTCAGGTTGGGAGCGCTGCGAGGGAATCGGTAGGCGGAATCTATCTCAACAGGAGCGAAATCGGGCAACAGTCCGACCCCAGACCGTAACTCATTCTGCAGAAAGTGTTGAAGAGAAACGTTATCTTTGGTATTCTCAGGCAAACCCACAATTTTCAGATTATTGTCGCAATTTTTAAATACCATTTCATCCGGTTTTACTTCCTGCAGCTCAAGTTAGCTTTGAGTCCAGCAAAACCTCTAGTTCAGAGAACCTGTATTCAGCCTCATTGGAATGAGTCTGGAGTTTAGCTATGTGGTTAGTTAGATCAGTGAATTTTAACTCCAGAGTCACAAGGAGGAGGAAAGTTTATTTGGTCCAGTGACAGTGACACGCAGCCGTGTTTCCATGGTGTCTACCTGCTGAACGTAGGTTAACTGCAGCCCATGTGTCTCTGAAATAAACTACCATGTCTACCTCTGGGGGTGAGTTGGCACAGCGAAAGGCAGAATGGAAGGTCTAAGCTCCAATTTGTTCTTCTTCTTCGTCAAAATGCCCAAAGTGTCCGTAGTAACTTTCTTTGGGAGTGCAGTTCAGTCAGACCTTTCTCCATAGACTCCACTTCCAATTTCATCCCCTTTTTGACTGCGCACTGATGCAAAAATTGTACAGTTTTTGTTGGCTTTAAAACTAGACATTTCAGAATCTATCATTTGTAGCAACCTGAGGTCATATAAAGGGAAAACAGAGAGGAAAACATAAAAGTTGTGGGTCTCTGGAGAGGAGACATGCGGCCATCTTGGAAAATGTGTGACCGCTGCAACGCTTACTTCTTTATGGAAATATTAACGCTTGGATCCTTCTATTTTTTCTTCTGCATATGTATTATATCTGTTATTACATATCGGCATTACATGCCCAACATTTAGATTCAATTTCAAAAACTGAATCTTCACATGCAAGCATGCAATGTGTTCACCAATGACATGTTGGGAATAAATATAGTATAATTTGATTCAGAAGCGTAAGGAAATAAAAAATGCTTAATAAAGGTGTGATGGATTTGCACCTTTTCTTGGGTGTGTCCTTGACACACTTGTGCTTCTAGGACAGGCTCCACACCACTGTGACCCTGACTTGACAAGTGGTTACCTTTCGTGACAGTAAGTGCGTCATAAAGAGATGATGGGAAATATTAAGGCGGAAAACAGATATGGTGAGGTTATGAAACGTCCTTTCATCTCTTTACAGGAGGAGAAGCTTTGAGGCTCTGTGTGAGTGGGTACACACCCAGATACAGTGACACACACACACACACACACACACTCACTGACATAGACCTGCAGATACTGACCCAGACTTGAGGACACTGACACACAAACACACTGAAACACTAACTCCAAAACACACCCCCACTGCTCTTATAGTCGGTATGATGGGTCAGCAGGAGGCCTAGCGATCAGAGCTGCCGCCCAGCACTCCTTGGGAATAGGCTCAAATCCCACCTTCAGGTTTAGCACCTTTGAGGTACTTACCTTGAATTGCTCCAATAAAAATTACCCAGCTGTAAAAATGGGTAAATCATTGTAAACTGGATTGAAGAAAAGTGCAAACTAAATAAATAAATGCAGTGTAATATAATCTAACTTGAGGGGCTTCAGCCCACACAAAGCCTGTGAGTTATTTTAGACAGGACCGGGATTGTCTATGCACCTTAATGTAAGGCCCCCCCCGGCCCCCGCCTAAAAGTGTCGCCAGAGTAAACATGGGCTGTCATTTTTAGCCACTGCAGGAGTGTGTTTTTTTGCACTAAAAGATCCCTACACACACAGCCTTGTATAGCTCCACAATTCTATCTCCTGCCTTTCATGTGAAGGGTGTTGGGTGGGTGAGTGGGGGGGGGGGTGTTGGAGGGGTCTGCGGTGACCAGGTTTTCTCACTCAAAGCCAAGCTGTAAAATGGATTTCAGTGCAGTGTTATGCTGGGCAAACACATACACAATCTGCTGGCTGCTTGTGTGTGTGTGTGTGTGTGTGTGTGTGTGTGTTTTTAGGGGGGAAAATCTTACTCACCCCTGCTGACCCCTTCTCTCCACCGCAACGTTCGCTCTGAGAGAGGAGAAGGACACGCTTGCCTCTCCAGGGTGGAGGGGGTGGGGGTGGACAGCAGCCGTTCCACGTACGCCTCGCACCGTACAGCCTGGCCGTCCCACAACACAACACATGGCTGATGGAAACCCTGAAGGAAGCAGCGATTCCACATTAACCAGTGCAGGTCCATTTTTTGTAATCAGGACCCTGACAGTTCTTCCCCATTAAAGATTTCCAAAACCAGCTTAATGGAGTCAGGTACTGCAGGCACCCAGGGGCAGGAAGCCAGGTCACCGGGGGGCTGATGTATCTCCCATACATGCAGACTGAACGTTCCTGCGCATGTGTGCTGGTATGTTCCGCAGCTGAACATTGCGTGTTCCGCAGCAAATACGTGTTCTCCTCATGTTTGGCATTATACGCCGCCGCCGTGGTTTCCCATTGTGATTGATAATGGTTCACCTCACCCTCTAAGGCGGTTGGTTCTTTGCTCGAGATGTGTCCTATCGCGAGCTGATTTTGAAGAGGGGGTGGCGGTGGGGAAGGCTGAGGTTCACCCTCAACTGCTGTCTGAAGACATGCCACGGGGGACCGCAGCATGTAGATCAGCCACAACAAAATTGAAATGTATACTGTATTATTTCCCCTTGATAAATGATGAAGCCTGTCTCTGATAAATAATATATGATGCTTCAAATATTTATAAACATAAAAAGATGGTGGGGGAGAGAGAGAGAGAGAGAGAGAGAGAGAGAGAAGCGAGGGGATAGACGCGCATTTTTATGCAATAATATAAATAATAAAACAATAGAGAAACAAAAGTCCCAGTGGTCCAATTAATTCTTTGGTCTAAGGGAGAGGAAGATGAAGCGGCAGGACGGAGGCTGGGGTTCTGGGCGCGTCTGGAACACAGGGCAGCGACGTGCTCTTCCCGTGAACACTTTTCCAGACAGAAACACCATGCTGCTTGAATGTCTTGAATGGCTGGGCTGCACGGAGGCCAGTTTCGAGTTGTTTCTCAAAGCCTTTTAAAAAAACCTGCACGGTCTCGATAAACTGCACGGAAGAATGGAACGTTTCAGCAATAACAATAAACAATGAAATATCAATGCTGCGTTGTATGTTGTATGTACCCAAACGTGGAAATTCCGTGAGTGTGTCGTGCGCGTGTGGCAATTTCGAGCGATAGAAACGTCCGGAAGAAAGCGTGCGAGAAGCTGGAGAAATAGCAGGGGTTGAAAGAAGACCTGGAGAGAATGTGGAAGGTAGTACCATTGGTGATAGAACCACTAGGGGTCGTGACCTCCTAAGCTGAAGTATGGGCTCCATCAGATGCCAGGTATGACAACACAGGCTTTGGTCCAGAAGAGTGCAATCCTAGGAAGAGCAAAAATACTGTGCTGTACTCTCAAACTCCCAGGCCTCTGGTAGGAGATCTGAGGGAAGTTATTGTTGCTAATTCTTGCATGCCTATATTTTATGCACTTTCCCCTCTGTTAATCGTGTCGGGAAGGGCGCTGTTCCAAAACCAGCCGAATCGAATTGAACTGAGGTTACTCTAAAATACAAAATTATTTATTCATGTTGTTTTCTATGAATATATGATCATCGTGGCTGCCTTTAAATTCCATCTGCAACGTCCTGTTTATGTACAAACCTACAGCAACATTTGAACTCCTGCAAAGAAAAATGAAGAGTATTTGTAAATGATGCAAAGCGAGAATTATCCCTGATGTCATTCTATACGCGTAACCTGAATTCAGCTGTTTATGAGGCGCCGGTGGAGTTTGAATTTAAAACTCTTTCGACGTTTTGAAAGTCTGAGTAACACTTAGTGACATTATTAAAATCAGGAATGCCATTATTCATATTGGTACTGAGCTGCAACGCTCTCTGAAAGCACCGGTGCTGTTGTCAGGAGTCTCCTGAGCTATAAGGATTTGTCCTTGGCCATCAGAGCCATGTTTTTCCTTCAGCTGGGCAAAGTGAAATGAATGTTGGCAGATAAAAATACAAGAACGGAATGACAACTAAATTGCGTTTAAAATGTTTTTTTTTTATTGCACTGCAGACAAAAACCATAGTTTTGATGTCTTTTTTGAGCACACGAGCAGCTTGAGATGTACTGAGCGTTGTGCACGTGAAACAGATTGCCGTCGGTGGTCTGTCAGTGAGGCGCATTTGGGATTTTCCCAGTAAATTTGAGACCATTTTGTATAAACTTTACAGGGTTAATTTCATTCTGGTGAAATGTTCGTGCATATTCTAACTGTCGTTCTAGTAAAAAATTAAACGATAATACAACGTACTGTATTAGGCTGGCTTTGGGTCGCCATGATTTCAATAAGCTCACAAAGGCAAGATCAGCACGTCAAGGAGAGTTTGACCGTGACCAAATTTTTAGTCACCGCACAGCCACATATATACTTTTAAAAAAAATTTTCTTTGATCACAGCACGGGGTTCCTGTCCACACTTTCTGGTGACTATTTCACTCTCGTGATATGGTCCAGTAAGATTTAGATTTACCGTGTCTGCCTGAAATCAAACCTGACTGTGTCCAGTCAGACTAAACTAGAAACTAACTGTCAATGAATTATCAATAAAATTTGGTCAGTTGGTTGAGCACTTAAAGGACTTTCCTTAACTTTCCTTAGTTTTTCATATGGATGGTAAGCATTATATGTAAAGTTTCATAAAGATTGTCTTTGGTTTACCATTAATACCCTACTATATATAACCCTTAGCTGAGAATACTATATGCCCTTAAATATATTTTAACAAAAGTTACATTGTTTTAAACAAAAATATACTCTCAATTCCTTATAAACGTTTTCTAAAGACTGCCGTAAGATTTATAACACTTGATTTTTTTGGAATATATTTTTTGACGTTACAAAATAAAAGCGTGAGACAGTCAAAGTCTGCAGAAGAACTGTGGCCAGTTCCTCAAAATGTTTGGAAGAACCTACCAACCTCCACCTTAAACTGCATGCAAGTTTGCATAAGAGAATTGATGGTGTTTTAAAGGCAAAGGGTGGTCACACCAAATATTGATCTGATTGAGGTTTTTTTTTGTCTACTGCACTTTTTAGAAGGTTTATTGATTAATAAGTATTCATGGCATTATTTTTGGAACCATCCTCGCTTTATAGCGTTTTTCCCACAGGTGCCTAAGACTTCTGCACAGTCCTGTATTCAGCTGCTGTATGCTGAATTTCCCTGCAAGGATCAATAGTCCTTCCCTGCCCTACCCTATCCTGTCCTATCTATCCTATCCTGCCCTAAAAGTGAACTAAATTATAACAAGTTTCTACATGTGCATTAAGGTTATTTCTACCTTGTGCTGTGTGATCATCAAGCCAAACCAGGGTCTTCTCCCAGTGCAAGTGTTGCAGCAAATTCAAATCCCAACTTGCATCTTAGATCCAAAAACCGATTCTCGGCTGCTTATCCGTTGATGTCTGCAAAATTTTACAAAAATAAAATGTGCGCAAGGTCCTTGAATTCTCTCTTTGCATTTACCTTTGGTTGTAAGAACATCAGTGTTCTAAGTCCTGCAAGTGTCTGATGAGTTTTTGGTCCAGTTCCAAAGATTAATATTATGTCTTGTCCCCTATAAAATCCGTAAGTGAGCTGTTTCATCACATTCTGAAATATTCATCACTTTACAAAGGACATGACTTTTGGTACGGCAGTAAAATATAATAAAGAATTACACGATAAAGAATTATTGCTGTTGTTTCTCTACGTAGCTAATGCTACTATCCAAGGTGAATTACTGCTTTTCTTTTATAGTCTTGGTGTGTTTCTGTATGGGAGTATCTTCACTGAAGCACTGACGCAGCTGGGGAGGAGCTGTGTGTCATTCATTTGCACGCCACGGTTTCTACAGTACTGTGCAAAAGTCTTAGGCACCTGTGGGAAGAATGCTATAAAGCGAGGATGGTTCCAAAAATAATGCCATGGATCCTTATTAATCAATAAACCTTCTAAAAAGTGCAGTAGAGAAAAAAACCTCCATCAGATCAATATTTGGTGGGACCACCCTTTGCCTTTAAAACACCATCAATTCTCTTATGCGAACTTGCATGCAGGTTAAGGTCAAAGTTGGTAGGTTCTTCCAAACTGGCCACAGTTCTTCTGCAGACTTTGACTGTCTCTGCATGTCCTCCCAGACTGACTTGATCATGTTGAGATCAGGGCTCTGTGGGGACCAGACCATCTGTTGCTCAAGATAGTTGTGTATGACTGAGATTGGGTGTTTGAGGTCATTCTCAGGCTGCACAATGAATTTGGGACCAACCAGAAACCCCCCTGATGGTAGATCAGAATCTACCTGTACTTCTCAACAGACACTGAAGCTGCACGCCTAAGACTTTTGCACAGTGCTGTAGCTGCATCAAAAACAGGGATAAACGTAAAGCTTCCTTCCACTTGCCTCGTCTTCTGGTTCAGATTTTCTATGTCCGATGGCAGCCTCAGCGGTCTGCAGGGTTTGACCCCGAACGGAAACGTGGGAAACGACTTAGGAGCACAATAAACGGGTGGCGACATAAGCAGACACAAGGGAGTAGAACATCCTATCGGCTTTCCTCCCGCAGGCCAAGGCGCTGGTTCCACATCACCTCCGGTCAAACGCACCTGAAAGACGTTCCCCTACAGATGCTCGCTTCTGCTTTCCGAATAGTCATTTCACACAACGTCTCACAGCGATCGCTTTGCTACTGGGAGGGAGCGTTCGACTTTAAGCGCCGCAACTTTTTACGCACAGGTTACACGTGTCATTCTCTCCAAGTAAAAGTTTGTATATCTGACACAAGGGCTGAGTCTCGTAAACGGACCTTTGGCACGCAGAGAAATCTCAGACGCTTAATCTGGCTTTAATTGTTAATTAGGCTGATAATGAATTCACAGGGGTCCGCTGCAGACCGAGGGAGCGCAGTTAGTTAGAGTGCCAATAACACAGCGTGAAGTGAAGGATATTAAACCAAGTCAAAAGGAGAGTTAAAGCAATCCAAACTTGCAATTAAAGAGAAACCTCCAAATTATAATAGAATACATTTATCTCAATGTTGTTGTTTTTTTTTTTTTTTTGTACCAGGGCATGTAGAGGGACTAATCTATTTGGAAGAGGGGAAAAAAATAGCCTCGAAAAGCTGTTTATTTTCCCTGGTTTGACACTATTAGGAGCACCACCAGAAGAAATACTGGGGGGAAAAAAATGTTTGCACGCACCAGAAGAGCTGGGTCCAATAGAGTGATTTGCACACATTTCTCAAAGTAGTTGGAAACAAAGCTGGGGTTTTCATATCGATAGCAAACTTAGGAGGATTCATGGGATCACAGGCTATGCAGAGGAAAATGTTCAACTCATAATGCTTTTAGGCCATCCTCTTAAATGAAACTACCCTCAGTTCAACTGGATGGAGACGACGGACAGTCTTTTCTGGACAGTAAACGGCAACGCCATCGACCAACAGTTAGTGTAGGACTACTGTGTATGTAAAGTTGGGTTTGAGTTCAGTGGGGGGAATCACACTTGGTGGTCTAGATATCATGCAGATCATACACTGAGAATGGGACACAGCGGTGGAACATGGCGGGAGTAATAAGGATGGGACAATAGAACAGTCACCGTAGAGGGTTTTTAGGCTTTGCATGAACAACGTTAGTTGAAGTGGAATAGCTTACAGATGACCCCAGCAAGGCTTTCTTAGTAGGACTTGTGAGGCATGGAGATGGGTGGCAGGGAGTCTTTGCTAAAACAAAATGGTCAAGACTGCTGTGTTGAGGAGGATGAACAGGGGAACTTACGAAACAGCAGGGGTGCCTGCAGGTAGTCCGTCTCTGTCCAGGTGGAAACCTGGTTCGAGATCCAAGCCTCCGAGTGCCTTTGTTGACCTGAATGTCACAAACTATTAGATGGAAGAGATCTGACTCGGAGAGATGCGGATGAGTGATCTGCCATGACTGCACCACCCACTTGACTGATGACACGTACTGCCACCGTTTTATCTTCAGTTCAGCACTTTATTGTCCACAAAGGGTGACAAGCATGAATTTATAAGGATCCACAGCATCTTCACACAACAGTAATCACCTTAATGCTTCCTTGTTGCTATACCGGCACTGAGATCCCACTATGGTGTTTCTGGTAGGGCTTTTTCGTGGGGTATGTATTAAATAGCCAGTGATAGAAACCCTGAAAAGCTAAGTGCTGTCTAGCCACTCCTTCAGTATATTTTAATAAATGCCACTGTGCGGTCCTGATTTATCATTGCTATTATCAGTCAAGAATTCGCTTGAAGAAGTCCATGAGAATGAAGGAGCACTTCTTCAATGCTTCACAATTTGCTAAATATGATTAAATAATTTGTGAACCTTGCTTTATATCTGACTTACTGGCACTGAGAGAGGAAGGTATGCTGTGGACAAATGCTAGGTAGCTTCGACATGTCGATATGCGGACACGTCAGTGGTCTGCAACAGTCAACAGCGACTCTAAAAGTCAGGCCATCTCAGCGATCTCCTCTGCCTCGCTCACGAGAACATTGCGGACTCGGTTAAATCCGACTGCGCAAAGCTATTAAATGTACTCGTCGATGTAATAATTCGCAATAACTACGCACAAGCTTTCCAAAAACTCTATTTTTTTTTCTTCCCGGAGACCGACATCTACAACCTGCACGGCTGAAATGTAAAATCGTTTCTTTTTTTTAATTTTATTTTGTTAAATTTGCTTTATTTACTTCCCTTAGCGGTACAAAAAGTCTGAAGTAGATGCAATTAGGAACTTTTCAATTGACAGCCTTGTATTTGTTGAAATATTCATTATATTTATGCGCCTATTTGAAACTTTAATTTGATATGCTGCGTTCCTGTGTCATTTCAGCCAGAAAAGGTCCCTGTAACTTTCTGTGAAGGTGAAATTAATTCGCTCGGAAATGTCTAAAGCAAACGTGTAACGCTGAGTCGATAGGTAGAACTGTTCTTTGATATCTTTTTCCACCCAATTTACACAAGAGAAGCCGCCTCGATAGTAACAGACTACAGAAAATTGTTGTGACAATGTTTGCAGAGCAATATCTGGAATGGATCACCTTCCATCAGACAATAATTTGTTATCTGAAGAAATTGGAACCTTTGGAATGGGAATGGCTGGAAAAAGGACTCTAACGCGACATGGAATGGTTTTGGTTGTGTGGGGTGTGTGTTTGTCGGGGGGGTGGGGGGTGGGGGGGTGTAGAGGGTCTCTAGTTTGGAAAATGTTTCAGCATTTTAACTTCCCTTCCTCTTCTTTCTTCTTCAACGCGATGGGCCACTGCCACCGGTTTTACCCCTTTTATTTATCCATTCATCGGTGTATTTATTTATTTGTATTTGCTTTTCCACTTTCTTTTTTCCATTTTAATTTTTCTCCCTCCTAGCCAAAGAGAAATTGAGAAACCAATCTAAAATCCATCAGGACCCACTGGGAGTCACTCGTCTCCACGACCGCCCCCCTTCTCATCCCACCATCCTCATTTTCGTGTTGCGACCCTCTGTAAATTGGATGAGAGCAGCATTTAGCTGCCCGTGCGGTGCGGCCGGCACGGATTGCGGCAGGAAAGGTCAAGACCAACGTCTTGACAAAGTGCATTGCCCTATTGAGAATGCTTTAGTTCATTTACCAGCAGCCAACGGCAGGAGAGTGGGGACCGGGTGGGAGGGGGCTGCGGAAAAGACTCGGCCCCCCAAAAAACACGGCAGACACAGATCCATTGTTTCTCATCAGCCAGACCTGCCTTTCCTGCACTGAATGATTACTAGCTACAGGGATGGGGAAAATGTAGGATACATTACCAGCTTTAGCCTTCAATGGCTTTTTATCCTGCAGCTAGAGAACCTTTTGTTGAGCCGCAAAAACAGCTTATCGGTAAGAGAATCTCACAACGCCCGGTTTGAGGTCAAATGTTGAGGGGGTCAGAATATTTCCTTGTATCTGGGATTTGCTGACGCAAAAGGGCCTTAAATGTCTGTCTCCTTTGCACGTCTCAGTAAAACACAATACAGGTGATGCTCTTTTGTGAAACTGATGGTATCGAGTGTGGCAGGGAAAAAAAAGGGGGCGAAAAAACAGGGATTTCATTTTACAAGGAGCTCGATCCCGTCGCACGAACGCGCGGACGCCTTTGTGAGGACGCGAGCGGTCCTAAAATCCCGCGCTCCCCAAAGCGACGTGAGAAAAGCGGGCAGCTCAAGACCGCAGAAGCGACGCGAATGATACGGGACCGTAAAAGAGGCAGAAAGCGCCGCAACGGAACTTTTAATGCCGTCATTAGGAGAAAGGAAAAGAAAAATCAATTATTCCACGGGGGCGGAAAAACCTAATATTATTCCACTTCAAACGGAAGGACGACTGACATCAGGTTCCGCTGACCTTCGGAAAAAGCGGTTTAAGGATTTTTCTGGAGACGTAAACATAAACAAAAAAAAAAAAAATGCTTGTCCGCACACTGAGAATTGCGCGCGAAAACATTCTGAAGCATCAGTTGGTTCTTCTGGTGCGGCGCCTTTAATTTCCACAGACATTATCTAGAGGAGTTAAGCAAGCAATTAAAACAAAGGCATATTTAACATTAGGTTAATGATTGCCTGACCCGGCAGCCAGTGCAGTGACAATATCTTAATTATTGAGAAACTAAAAGTCATTACGCCTCCGAATGGCCTGGAGAGCATCTCTATTGATCGAAATCCAGACCCATTACCAGGCCGGCTGCCTGATGAGGACTCATATTAAATAGAAAAAGTTCTTTTTTTCTATAAGCTTTTTTTATGCGTTGAACTGTGAGGCAACACGGGTGCGGGGGTTCGGGGGGGTTGGGGGGGGCGCTAGTGGATTTTATAGCTTTTTTTAAAAAATTCATAACCAAGCCTGACGTTTATGCTGAGGGGTGATTTTTTTCGCCACCGGCTCCCCGTGTTTCTTTATGATTCTTTTATTTAAGCTATTTTAAGTGCCAGACGTGTCAAGAATCAAAATGGCAAATAGGATTGATGA